>VXAY01001311.1:223180-269472 GCA_013399855.1 Oxyruncus cristatus | reverse complement strand
AGTGTTCTCCTGCCATGCCCCTCTAGTTATTTCTTGAAACAGGGACAGACATTTCCAGTAAGGGCAAAGCAAGAGGCACGTGTGAGCCCAGAGAGGACCCGTCCACTTCCCGTTTCGGTGCAGATTCTGCAAAGCTATTCTGGGACTGCCAGAGCTGTGCAGCAGAAAAGCATCAAACGTTCAGGGGAATCCCCTGTCACTTTTATTATTCTGGCAAAAAGTAATGATGATGTCTCTTCTTAGACACGGTACTGGGCAGGAGGGTGTTCTTTATTTTAAGTACAGGCAGGAAATGAGTAAAAGATTTCCTCTGCAGCCAAACTGGGGCTTGAGGCTGGTTGGTTGAGTGAGCTTTAGCCTCTCAATATTTCAACTCTGTGCTAAATGGGGAACAGCAAAAATCCTTACTACTTTCATCGGTTTTGGACATTTCAAGTTCAAAAATATTAACTACCTGTGAGACTCATACTGTGCCCCTCTAAGGAATATTCTGATCTCATCATCTGGGAAATTGAGGCAAAGAGAGGTCTACAGAGACACGTGGAGAGGATGGGAAGCCACTGCTCCCCCACACAGCACTAACTCATTTTCCATGTCGTTTCCCACTAGTATTAAAATGAGCTCTGTTCCCCCAGTGGTAGAAATGATAGGATTGCTCTTATATATATATATATATATATCTATGAAAGATATATTTATATATATACACAAAAAGCAATCTCATCATATATGTATATATATACATATATATATGAAATAATCAGATATATCACATATATCTAATCTATCTATCTATATATCTATCTTTGTTCAGAACAGGTCCAGATGCCCTTGCAATTAAAGCCCCACACAGCCACCTGTGCCTTGTTTACACTTGGCCTCCTCCTACCATTTACTCCCACTGATGAAACTACACAACTGTTCATAAAGTTCTAGTGGAGGAAGATGTTTTTGCAGGCAAAGCAGTTGTTAGCTCACAGCACCACCTCATAAGACTTCTTTTTACCTAGATGAGAGCAGCCCAGTTGCTCTCTGTGTTCAATCTTCCTGCAATATTGACAGTGATGGCCTTTTGCCTGGCAGGGCTGAAGAGACACACGAGTCAACTTCTCCTCTGCAAAAGGAAAGAATTAAAGCTAAAGAAGCCATCAATGAAAACAGATTGCACAACTTAATAATTAACACACTAGGGAGAATCAGATGGACAGGAGAATGAATTTGCAAACAATCTGAAACAAAAAGGAAGTTGTTTCCATTTTAGAAGAATTTGAAATGTTTACTTAACTAGTATCTTAATTCCATTTGGGCAGTGACTGCTTAAAATGTATTAAAATTCTACAGCAAAGCAAAAGTTAATTTTGACATTATGGATTCTCCCTGAGATGACAGTCTCCTTACACTGAAGGGTCACTCTGAAGGCTGTGCAGTTCCTGCCCTACACTTTTGTCTTTTTGGGGTCCTCGCTACTTATTTCCATGCTGTTGTTGACTACATCAGACTTACACTTCAGGTAATGACACTAAGTAGAATTACTTCCATGTTATTTATTTCCAATTTTACCACTTAAAAAAAAAAATAAACAGAAGAAACTTTTCTCCAGAAGTTATGCAAACTACAGAACATGGGACACATATTAGGCTGATTAACATTTTGATTGACTTCCTCTCAGAAGAGCAGTCTCACTTTTGAACCTTTACAGTCAAGGTGGCAGTCCCACTTTCTACCCTCATTCTTTTTTATTCTTCTCTGTATGCACAAGCAAATTTGGTCTGTGGGGACTGGATTCGTCCCATTTTCTTCAAAGGTCAAGTCATGCTGGAGAACAGAGTTACAGTGTTTGCACTGGATATTCTTCCCCATCACTGACATCCCTTTCAACAAAGTCAAAAATTTAACACGCTTCCAGTATTTCTACTGAACAAGTATCACCAGCTTTGAGATTCTTCCCATCACCAAGAAACCCCCTGAAGCCTCTCCATGAACCTCAGTCTCCTGTTGACCTATAAACTTACAACTTAACCTCCTGCTGCTGCTAACCCCAATCCCTGGCTTACTCCCAGTACGCCAAATGACACCCGGAACCTCTGCAGGTCAGGGGAGATTATGGGCTCCACCCACCCTTGCTGGTTTCCATGCAGTACTTTTGGTTCCCAACTTTTGTAGCCATTTCAGAAGGCAAAAGTGAAGAGCAATTAAAGCACTCAGTCTCTTTAAAGAAGGTACTTAATACTTTAAATAAGACAGTGGCTGGGCATGGATGCTGTCTCCCACTCACACCAACACAGACCGCGAGCGCAGCCACGGTGCAGGGCACAGTGCCACCCACACCAAAGCAGTCATAAGGCTTCTGGTGGCAAAAGGCACAAGAGGGAGACCAGACAACTAAAAGCAAGGGCACATCTACCTCCACGTGCTCCTGGGTTTTACACACCCAGCCACTCACATATTCTTCCACTGGCCATGCTCTGCCTTGTGGCAGCTTTCTCCAGTTTTGACTTCAGTGAATCCTGTTGCTCTGGGTTGGTTCAGAGGTGGAGCTGCCAACCTGCCATCTCCTACAGTACTTCAAAGAGACACCCTCTCCCCAAGTTGATGAACAAAAGCAGACATCTTTTTCTGCATTTTTATCTATGAATCAAATTTATAAATGTTTTTATCATACTTTCACCCAAGCTTTCTTAATTTCTTACTCCTGAAGGAATATTATTTCTAATATGCAAACTTAAGCTGTGCTTCAAGCTTCCACAAAATTTTCATAAACCAAAATTAATACTGTCTTTACTTCAGTTATCATCATTACCATCTAAATTGATGGCTTAAATTAACTCCGTAACGACCTATTAGAAAAGCAGGAATTTCAGATTTTGAAGTTAAATAATAGAGACAGAAGGCTGAACTTAATGAAGACATTCAAGTGCAAAAGTAATATGTGCCATATAAAAAACCAATTCCTAACAACAAGAACCCATGACACGGAGACCGTGTCAGGTTCACAACCATTTATGTGCTTTGTATTGTCCAAGCAAGAACAGACCCATAGAATAACCTGTGAAATATCTGACACACAACTCCCAATTTCACTATGTAACAAAATACCCACTGACATCACCAAGGTGGGATGAGGATTGTGACCCAATATGTCATTATAAAATGACAGACCAGTGTTGCAGCACTGACATAATGCAGTAGTGGGGTTCTGGTAAGAGCACTGAAATGGTGTCCCCTGCACAGGTAGCTTCAGTGTGGCCTCCCTGTAGCTCAAGTGTAGTTGGACTGTAGACATACTAATCAATAACCACCTCCCTCTCTGTATACACCATGGTGGGGAAAGAAAGAGGGACTGTGGAGGGTAGTAAGAGTAAGAATCATTTTAATTTTCCCTCGCCTTTTTTTCTTGTAAAAAAATTTGCATAACCTTGTCTCTACTTCAAAGAGCTCATTTGGAAATCCACACCTAAAACCCATCTAAAAAGAAAGTTAGAAATCACCAGTGAAGCAGAAATCCTCAGTCTCACCACCATGTTGGTGTCATTTCCCTGTTTGGACTGCTGACCCAGGTCTTTTCTTTTTTTCTCCTTCCCCCTTCTCACACCATGAGTGCTTGACTGAGGCTTCTAGTCAAACATATCCTCCAGGCTCCCAGTGTTGTTCTATAAAAGGATGAACAATCAAAAGAGAGAGATCAGCAAAACCTGCCTCAGGGGTTCTGAGAGGGCCAGCAAGAGGAGTACCTCGTTTTAACTGATTAACTTTGAGTAAAATTAAAAACCAATAAAGTGAGATTGAGGAACTGACAGAAGGACTTTACAGCTTTCAGTGGTCTCGTCTACTAAATAAACACAAGCCAGGCTCCTTAAGGTGGGAACCAGGCACACACAGTCTGAAGAGAAATCACTAAAAAAACCTTTAAAGGGTGAACTCCCTCATGGGGCTTAAGACCAGCATAAAAAAAGCACACCCAACTTGTGTGATTTCTTATCACAAATCTAGCAAGACTGAGTCTTTTTCTTGAGTCTTGGATTCTGGAGCCACCTGATTGAACAGGAATATCAGTTTCTATGAAAACAAAAAACATTGCTGATGACCTGTAATGTTTGCAGGACTACGCCTGTAACATTCACATGAAATTTAAGGAATACAGATCTCATGCTGCCCCTTTATAAGCACACTGACCTGAAAGTTATTACCTGAAAGGTATTACTAAGGCCCTGGTTTTCAGAAGTACTTTCTTAAGTTTTGTTAACTTTTACAATGTTCTATTTTTCTTTTTTCTCTGGTTCACTACAAAATTGTAAGCAGCCAGAAACATCAGTAATTCCTAAAAATAGCCATCCTATCCTCCTTTCCAAATTTAGAAATATATGGCATTTCTCAGGAAAATGGAGAAATAAAGATTCAATAAAGGTGGAGTGTCCTATTTTTGCCTTTTTAGTCAGCTTTTTTTTTTTCTCTCTCAGTCCCCTTTTCATTTTCATATCCCTAATCCTTATTTCCTCACTCCTGTTTTTACTCTGGGGAGTAGCTATCACTACTCACACTGTCCAACTCTTTCCAGTTTTCCTTCATTTTCAGTTCATTCATCCCTTGCTTCCTTCCACTTCAAGCTCCTTCTCTCCAGCTCAGCTTTTCCCTAATAAAACTGCCTCAGAGCAGCACACTTCTCCAGCTCTATTTAAGTCCCACTTCAATGATCATAAAAGGGCATAAACATAAAGCTGGGGAAAAAAGACTGTTACAGCTGATTTAAAAAAAAAAATCGGATTACTAATTTATGTATAAAATAAGGTCAGACTCAGTTGGCAGTCTGATGTAAAAGAAGAAACAAACATTTCTGGAGATGTAGAAGAGCTATTCTACTTAAAGTATTTAAATTTTTCATTTCCAGAGGCTTTGCTTAAATATTCTTTACTTAAGCACGTCCTCAGTGAGGTTCCAAAGTATTTACGATCCTAAAGTCACCAGAAAGCTTTCATTTTTGGTTCTATAAAATGACTTCTGTTTACCTGAAACAAAAGATCTTCCCCTCACCCCAAAAAAACCCAACCCTTCTCCAAAATGCTTTTATTTGATGTGAAATAACTGTAATCCTCAAACCAATCAGCAAATTGAAAAATCTACTTTTGTGTAAAGTGTTCTGGATCCCTTTGGGATGAACAGCACTGTATCAGCCCTAGAAATAATTAACCAACATTTAAGGAATGTCAAATGAGCTTCTGCATTATGCATTAGATCTTCCTACCTTCCAAACACTAATAATGTTAAGGGAACTGTATCTGTGACTCCAATGGATGACAAATCCTTTTTCTAAATATTTCCTTGTTGCTGTGCCATCTCTTGATCTACTATCTTCCCACCACCCACACCCTCTCCCTTCTTCCAGGCGTTTATTGCTTGTGTGACAGTGACATCTTTTCCATCATCCCCTTGACAAAAGTTTACCCAGCTCTCTGGAAGCATCTCATAATGCCTGCTTCCTTTCTCCACTGTTTTAGGGAAGCCACACCACTGCTTGGAGGAGAGCTGGTGCATCCCTACTCATCGTCTTCCTCCTCTCCCTTCTCAGGTGTTCTCCCCTCCCACACCAGCACACCGCACGCTTCCCTTTCTTCCACCACGTTGCCAAGCAGAAGTCAACATGCCAAAGTCCACACCTCCTGCCGTCACTGATGTAAACTGAAATAATTTCACCTTTGATTTTCAGTCTCATTTCTGACTTTACATGCTACCAAAGCTCAGCCAAACAACAGATATACTCACCAGCACTCGGCTCTGTTTGTCCCTTTGACTCCCTCTCCTCTGCTCTTGCAGCAGATGTGTCTGGTGATGCTTGTTAACTATCCCCTCCTTCCCTCACAGATACCCTCCATCCAGCCCACTTTGAGCAGATGAGCACAAAATGCTGTCCCTGAACAGAAGGAAATTTACTGTATAGCCAGTAATTATCAGTGAATATTACCAATCCCACAGAGGGCAAGGAAATCTCTGTTACAAAATCAAAGTATGCAAGCGCAGTCCTTTGTGTAAAAGGGAGAGGGAAAGGTAACATTTCTAATTGAAAATTAAAGCAAGAAACACGATACTAGCAAAGTATATTTATTGTGTTAACATACCATTTGTCTTCTGGGCAAGTTACTAAAGGTCATTTGTTCTTCATGGCAAGTGTTGAAAATAGTTTATGTTGTGGGTCTAACTTAAAGGAACAATGTCAAAACCCTCAGGCCCAAAATGACCTTTTTATGCCAACACAGAGATCTAAATCTCTTACTGAGGATAGTGGTGATGTTTGCATTTCACTCTCTCCCCCTCCCTTCTCCTTCTAACTTCCCCTCCCTTTCACATGAAATACCTCACCACAGAAGACAGCACAGACTGCAAAGTTAACGTGCCCACTCCACACCTCGAGCTGCTCATCCCTTGCCCTGCCCATCCTGCCAGACACCCAAGACAAGCTGCTTGCTGATGTGCCTGGTTCCTAAACCGCCCTCCAACCAAGTGAGAGGAAGTGCACTTGTGAGAGGGAGAAAAGGGAGGGGAAGGTATCCGACCTACCCTGGCCTCCTGGAAGAAAAGGAGCACATGCTGCCAAGTGCTCTAGAAGGTAGGACATGGTGACGTGGTCAGCTCGTCTTTCAAAACCCTGTGATAATGCTGTCTTCCTGCCTGAACAGAGCCTCTCACGGTCTCGTCTAGCTGCTTCTCTCAGAAGGGCATGGCTGTACCAGAGGAAGGATCAGGACTGCTAAGGTGCTGCTGATGGAATAATAAAATACACCCATGTATGACAGACACAGAGAGACACAGAAACATGTACAGAGGGATTTGAATATGAAGGCTCTGAATGGCTGCAGACTGGCAAAACACCTGGAGCCTCACGTGATTAATCTAAAAAACCAGCCCATCTTTACTACTGCACAGATGCTCTCTCTGAAGTGTTAGTGTAAGATCAATGTGGTGGCCTCGTCCTCCTCCTCCGTGTCGTCACATTATCCTCAGCTCTAATCTGAGCATATTGTGAGCACCTGCAGCTGTGGGACACAGAGAGACAGTGAGCAGCACTTCAGGAGAAGGAACTCGGATACCGGGGAACTGTAAACACCTTCTCACTTCCAAGGAGACAATCCTGCTGCACTGGGTGGGCTCCACCACTGCTGCCTGCATTGCTGCCACTCTGTTCTGCGGGTGGAGATTTCCTGTCTCCACAGCCGTCATTCCCACGCTTCTGAGCCACACCTGGGACTTCTGACGTACGATACATCACATACATGAGACATATGAGAGTACAGGCAACGTGTCATGTTCGCCTACCCCACACATCCCCCACAGGGCTCCATGTAGAAGACACGTCTTTTCCAGGCTGAATCCCGCAAGGTGAACACCTCCCGTGAACTAACGCTCAGCAGGCTTAGCATAACCTTTCAGAAGGCACTCAGCACTTTGCAGGATTTAAATGCAAAAGCCTCAAAAAGGCAAAGCTCATTTTCCTGAATTCCCAGCTCTGGCTGCCATTTGTGACAGACTTCACACATTTATGTGCTGCCCTGTCACATTTGGGTGGCAAAAAAATGGCAAAGTATAGATGCCGTGACAAGTAGATGAGACATGTTTTTCCTCTTTAGTGTTCTTAGGCTCAGATTTCCCTTCAACACATAGAGAAAGAGAAAAAACCCTTGGGGCAGACAGAAACAGTTTAAGAGTTTAGTTACTCAGTAATTGTGAAAAGGATTTTAAAAAAATTAAAAATTAAAACATTATGAAAGATAGAGCAGTGTTGGCCTCTCTGAAATTCCAAGTGGAGACTTTTGTATGTGCAGACTAATGCAATAAATAAAAATATGCACAGGCATATCTTCTAATACATATTTTTATACACAGATCTTATGAGTGAATTTCTATACTAGATGCATGAACTACATTTAAGAGTTTCCTAGACACCCTTTTTCTTTTTCAGTTGGTTGGTAAGACTTGTAGAGGAAAAGACAGTAACAATTCAGACAACACTGTTGCTCCTGTTTATGGTTCCAGCTGAATCCAATATTTATTTTCATTATTGTAAGGATCCAAGAGAAGCCAGTTACCTGGCTACCTAATAGGTTCTCTTTGAAGGTATATTTAATGCTAGCCATACACTTAAGGAAAAAAAAAGGGTGCTATGGTTGAGTGTGAGATTTAAGCAGGATACCATATCTGCATCTCGTTCCTAAATAGCTGTGATTCTTGTTTTGCTTTTGCACTTGATTGTGGGCATTAATGTTACAAGAGAAATACTCAGCTCACAGATGGAAAAATCTCCCTGCAAAGCATCTACAAGAACAGTCACCATCAGACTTCTCAGGGTTCACTGATTGGCTCACAAGTCTATGAAATATTGCCCCTTAAAATACAAATAAATAAACAGACCTACAATTAGATTTAACCACACTGTTTGTTTCCTTTTTTGCACTGAGTATATGCACTTTATTAGTCAAAAGCAAGTATTGACACACAAGATTTAAAGTCAGAGTTATCACTTGGGTGGTATCCCCTTGACTCAGACATGCCACAGAGTTTCCTTTAATAGGCAAATTACAGACTTTAGTAAATTCTGTCCTCCACAGCTGTAGTTAACACCAAATATCTAAGAGTAACTCTGACCTTAATCAAGCTTCAATATGAAAATCTTACTTCACCTTAATCTCCTGTGTCTGTTTCAAGGCAGAATATCCAAGTCAAATCCAAGGGCTGAAAAAGGGTTATTTTGAATTGTGACATATTAAATATTCTAGCTGAAATCCTGGCTCCTTTGAATTCCGCAGCAAATATCCCATTCACTTCAATACTGCCAAGATTTTTACCATGGAGAATAGCCTGGAATTCAGTTTGTAAAGGTGAAGCAATAAAGAGTCTGAATCAACTCCCACTGAAGCCCATGGACAGAGTCCTATTCATAGCAATGGAGTGGATCAGACTCTAAGTCTGCCTTGGCAGAGGCAGGAGCCATACCCTCACAGATAGTGAAAGAATTGTTGTAAATGCCAGACAGAATTAGGAAGTACAAGAACACCCAGTACTTTATGCGTCGTTTTACAAGAAGTTCAAAGCTCTAAACTGGACATAAAGTTAAACAAATTGCAATTAGATTAAGAATAAGTCATCTCAATGTATTAAAAACCCAAGGTAAGGTTTCCTGTAATGCTTGAAGTAGGCAGAGCAGAATAACAATTTACTTAAATTTAAAAGCAAACCTGTAAAAGAGAGAGACAAAGACACAAAACAGAATAATCTCAGGGGAGGGGGAGGGAAAAACCCCATAAATTAAAGCAGTAACTCTAGGCTTCAGAGATGGCTCTACAATTCCAACCATGGCTTTGGCTTCTATGTCCATTGTAGTGAATCATGTTGTATTGAAAGATGAAAAATGCTCATGAATGGATTAGGAAGAACAATACATAATTGATATTGTCCTAAAGAATGTTTACAACACAGAATTAGGTTTCCAACCTTGGCCTATTAATTTAACTAAAACATAGAAAAAGCTACCAGGAATATTTCACACTGACTGGCTTTACTTGCAAGGGTTTCCCTGAGGCAAGGTAGACTCTGCTGCTGTGCTACTTTGTGGGACCTGGTAGGATACTGGTAGGACTGCACTGAAACCTAACCAAGCAAGTGGCCGTATGTTTGGAATTTGGTTAATCCTCTTTATCCTACTCTCTATAACAAGTTAATTGCTTTGAAACAATGCATAATAGACAGCAACAGCTACAGTATGATTGCACATGATAGCAATGAAAAGAAAGGAAAAAAGACATGGAAGGAAAATGGATTGAAGAAAGGCAGAGGGGCAAAACACTTTGAGTACCCAGCCTATCATTTGTATCTGATTAGGAAACATGACCCCTATGAAGATCTAACATGTATGTGCAAAGAACACTTCTTCTGGAACGTGCTGTAAACAGCAAGTAAACACTTCCAGCTGGGATCAGTTTGCCGGTTAAAGACCACAGAGGGACCATAAACTCAAAGCAGCCTGCAGGATGGGGAAAGCAGAGATCCCACTCACTTTGTCTGCACTGAAAAGCAGCATGATCCATCCAGAGCCCTCTGCAGAAAGAGTGGTGAAAGGCGATCCCATCTGATGTGCAGGCGGAGCGAAGATGTAGTACAAGAGAATTTTTTAGGGCTAGAGGTGTAGGTAAGGGTTAGGCTGTCAGTCCTCATACCTGCTTGGGAACTATTCATAGAATCATAGAATATCTCAAGTTGGAAAGGACAGTAAGGGTCACTGAGTCCAACTCCCTGCTCCTTGCAGGAGTACCTTACACTAAACCATCTGACTGAAAGTGTCGTGCAGACAATCCTTGGACTCTGCCAGACTAACTACCGAGACCACTTCCCTGGACAGCCTGTTCCATGGACTGACTCCCTCTAAGTAAAGAGTCTTTTTCTAATGCCCAATTTCAACTTCTCCATGCATATTGTAACAAAGGAGCAGACTGTGAAAACAATCACAAAATCCTACAATGGCCTGGGTTGGAAGGGACCTTAAAGGTCATGTAGTTCCAACCCCTCCTTAACAGGCAGGGACACCTGCCACTAGACCAGGTTGCTCAGAGCTCGATCCAACTCGGCCTTGAACACTTGCAGGGATGTGGCAGCCACAGCTTCTCTGAGCAACCTGTGCCAGGGCCTCAGAGTGGTGAGGAAAGTATTTCTCACAAGAATGAATTTTTTCCTAATATTTAATCTAAACCTACTCTCATTCAGTTTGAAGACATTCCTCACTGTCCTGTCACTTCAGGTCCTTGTAAATAGTCTCTCTTGATCTTTTTTTGTAGGCTCTTTTCAGGTACTGGAAGGCCACAAAAAATCTAGAGGCTTCTTTTATTGCTCCACCCTTTTTGCTGGAAGCCTGGTTTCCAGTTTCATAATCAAGAACATTACCCATTGCTCCTTTAGATTAAAAGGACATCTTCTTCCCGTTAGGCTAATCCAACATTTAAAAGCAAATGTTGATCAACCTGATTATTTGGATACTTTCACTCTCCTTAAAGGAATGAAATGCATACAGAAGCACCACTGCAGGCAAAACTTCTGAGAGCCTGAAGCACACACAACAAGTGTAGAATCCCAGGAACGCAACCCCTCAGCTGAGAAATTCAAACAAACGCCCATCACTATCACATGCCACAACATACATAAAAGTCTCCTCTGACACCCTTTCAGCAGCAGCCCCGGCTGTGGCCAGGGACAACTTTGTACCTTGCTGACTCCCAAGGGGAAGAAGGACACATGCCCAGTTTCCCATGAAAGAGATGACAGCGCACACTGGTACCCAGAGTGAGACAGATGTCGGCAGCCAAGAATCCCATCCGAATAACCCACTGAAGGACACAAAACATGAGAAATGTAGAACTCCATAAAAGGAATGTACCACGCTAACAAAGTCAACCAGAAAGGGCATAGGGGAAATTGAGACAGCTAAGAAGGAATCTGAAAAGTACATGCTTGGAGAGGTTAAAAAAGGAAAGAAAAAGGATAAGCCAGTCTTCAATTAGATATAAATATTAAAAACATTTCCTTCTCCCAGTGGCAGAACAATTTTCAAGGAACATGTTAGTCTAACAATTCTGAATCAAAAAATGGCATGGGGAAAAAGGTAAACTTAACCCAAGATGTAAGCAAGACTTTCAATTGCAACTATTTGAAATTCCAACCTCTGGACCTGAAAGAGGGTCCGAAGGCACTTTGTGTTCATTTTTCAGAACGCTCATATCCAGCGAAGGCAAGGAAGGGTACTCTCTCATCTGCTAAGTGCACTTGGCAAAAACAAATGAAGACACATAAAAGAAAACAGAAAACTCCTCCCTGTGCATAATGGAAGAGGAAATGGTGAAGGAATAAGTTGTTTATTTGGGGACCTGCATCTTTTGAGCAGCAATCTGGCAGCTGTTGTACTCACTGCTTATATTTGAGACTAACCTCTACTGTGGCAGTGGTGGATTGCATACGGGGCTCATCACCAGACTTCCTAGGCTGGGGATTTCCAGGCATTCAGCCTGCAGCAAAGTTCATCTGCCTCTGAGGTAATTGGCAGCTTTAGTATTTAATTCCGTAACAGCAGAGAGAAAGCGTGAGTGCTTTTAAATCACCACCCCCTACAACAAAACAAAGCCCAGAAACAGCCTCTGATAACTGCTTGAGAAAACTTCAGGAAAAAAAAAAAAATCTGGATAAAACCACCGAGACAGACTGGTCCAGGGTTCTGACTATTTCTTTGCTGAAACGGATGTCTAATCTGTCTTTAACAGCTCTGGGAGGACATTTCTACAGACCTTACAGACTTCCAGCACTATCTGCAGTGGCATCTTACTATCACATATGGCTGGGAGAAATGAAAATGATGGAAAAAAATGAAATGCAACAGAGAGGAAATAAATGTGAGCTATGCAGGCTCTCCCCACATGTAGTCACTGCACATTATTTAGGTTTTAAATAGACCAAATTACTGGCTACCTGGACATACTGACTGAGCATCTGCTGAACAACCAATACCTGGAAGAAAGATGAAATTTTGTTGGCCAACTCTGCTGCTTTACATAGAGGGAAGGGAAAAGGGAAGAGGAGGAGGACAGAATTACTTTCTTCAAAAGGAAATGAGGATAGATTCCAGCATTAATACCCATTATGTCTCTCTTTCGGTCGTACATCTTTTTTTTAATCGTTCCTATTTTCAAAACATACTTTTGCTGTAATTAACGAGGGCAGAATGTCTTTTTCATTAATTAGGGGGAAGAAAGCAAATTCTAGGATGATGTTATCGAAAGCAGTCACAGCCAACTCAGTTTTGCTGGCATGGAGGTCAGTGGAGATTTCAACAGTGACTGCAGACACAGGGAAGTCAAGTACTGGCCAGGACTTTGGAATGGTAGATGAAATACTTTCAACAGCACCCATCCTCCTTTGGAAGCAGTCCTGCAGCAGTTACTAGGGCTAAACAGCAGAGTGTGGTGCTACTCAGTCTGTATTTTGGTAGCACAGCCTGGCTCTGAGTAAATAACACTAAACAGTAATTCTTGGTTAAAAATTCATTATACAGAAGGTTCCAAATAAAAAGAGAAAGAGAACTAAGTCTCTAAAAACCTAGCCATTTACAGTTGTGCACTGTTAAAATCACACCTTGTAAAACTGCATGTGTGAAAGCAAATAGTAGTAATAATAATAACAATAATCTGAATTAAACTAAATAAAATTTGTCAGAATGGAAAGAAAACAAATCCAAAACCTTGACATCAACATAAAAACAGAACTCTGCCCATTCCCTTCATAATGGCTTTTCTACTGAGCTTTGTTCTGACCTTTTATTACCTTCCCAACATTGAAGAATATTGCCTTTCAAAATTCTTCATGTCTTTGCTACCCCTGCCATTATTCCTGCTCCTGTTGTTTAGAGTTGTTAGTCACCACTGTTCCAAGGTGCACAGCAGCATTGTATCTTAAAAAAGAGGCAAGAACATATGTACTTTTTCAGGGGGAAAAAATTCCAAGTGTTTTCCACTCTTTCTTCTATAGACCAAAGCCACATTTGGTTATAAAATTAAATAAAAAAGTAACTAAATGAACAAATAATAGTTTAATAAATATGCTGGGAGATTGAAAAGCATGAAATCAATTTCCTGCTGGAAGAGAGGGAAAAAAGACATTTTTATATGACTGGACTGGATTTAAATAGACATTGTCCTGATCCTGTAATTGTTCCGTACTCTGAACATCTATTGAATTCAATGTGAGCTCCAAAACCAGATCAATTAGAGGATCAGAGTTGTTTGGGAAAGGCCTGCCCATCACTTTGAGAAAACAAACCAGACAGACATTGAAAAAGAATGTAAGCCCATAACTAGTCTACAAGATTAAACAAACGAGGCTATGCAAATCCTACAGCCCATAAAGCAGCTCCCAAGCACTCACCATCCTAATGAAGCCTCTTCAAACCAGGTCTTGCTCACAGAGAAGAAGGGCTTTGTCACTAACTTCAGCATGAGTATGAACTTCAAAATGAGTAAGATCAGACTTAGGAGGAAAAGTCAAAGTGCTGACACTAAGTTAGGGGTACTAATTTAATTTGCACTATATGTTTAAAACCTCCTGGATGAGCATACAGCCCAGCAGCTCTTTGCACCAGCAGAAGGCCTGTCCGAGTAGAATTCTGCCCTTAAGCAGAGGCGAAACTCTGGCTCCAGTCCAGAGGAACTGAGACCAACACACAAACAAAGTCTGCTTCCAGGCTTGCAGCTGGATCCTAGGGGACAAACCCCTGTGCTGCTGTGGAGCCGTGCCGATTTTAGTCCTGTGAAAGCACAGAGACCTAACTGCAACATTTGGACCTGTAATTCCTAAGAAATACTGTAAAAGCTATTTTAAAAGGGAGATCATAAAAGACAATTTAAAAAAAAAAAAATCAGTTTAGCTTCTTTTTGTCCTATTGTTTACAAATGGCAAGTAAATGCATAATCATTAATCCCGTACCAGTATTCCCTTGTTGCACAGTCAGTTTTGTGCATCAGTTTTACATAGTAGGAGAGGTTTATAAAGTCTCACCTAGGTTTTATTAAGGTCTCAGAGGAGCAGTACTCATACCTGAGCACACTTGAGTACAACAGCAAGCAGCCTGATGTAGGATATTCAGTCTTTAACCTGTTTTAATGGGCTCTGACTTAAGCATTCAAGATCTCAGTTTGCTTTACAATGACAGCTGGTTCTGCAAACACGAGTCTAATAATAAAAGATAACAATGACATTTAGTATACTGGGTTGTTTTTTTAAAAGGCAGTACACGTCATCAAGTAGTTCTAAGCTATTTCAACTCCAAGTAGCAAATTCTCACCATGAAGAATATCAGCAGTTCAGCTACACTCCCCAGTTCTCACAACCATATAAAGCAGATTTCAGAAGGACTTCAAGGGTTTGTATTAAAGGTCATACACAGTCAAAAAAAAAAGCCTATCCATTCCTTTCTCTGGCAATAACTAGGAACATATACACAGGGAGAGGCTGTGGAAGAGAGTCAGAGAGTGATTCTTCCCCAGTGTATCTTCCCAATTCCTTGCAACCTATAGCTCACACGCTTCCCAAGTACTCCAAGACAGAGCCTTGAGGCTGTATCTACTTCTTTGTATTCAACACCCCGATGGATTTTTCTTCCATCCACTTGTCCATTTGCTTTTTAACACAGTTAAACTTTAGGCCATCCATAACCTCCTGTGACAAAGAGCTTCACAGCTGCACAAAAAACACCAGTCCATGCTGGGCCCCAAAGTGGATTGAACTACACTGTGCCAGAGACAAAATCAAGCCCCACAATGGGGTTCCCCCAATGTCTCTGCCTCACATATCAGTGCAAAGCAGGAATTCACAGCTCCTGCTGGGCAGCTCCAACCACCACCTCTAGCTACAGTCTCAGTATATTCCTCATATACCACAAGCTGCAGCAAGGACAGTGATATAGCACAGAGGAAGCCAGTACACACAAGCAGGGTGGCTGTCTTCTCCAAGAAGGAAATGATACAGGCAGAATCCATGTTTTTATCCATCTGACTGCTAAATTCCCTACTGCAGCTACGTTAGACATAGCTGTTGGGGGGAAAAAAAAACAAACAAAAAAAAAAAACTGAGGTATTTAAAAGAAATGCTGCAGGTCCACCACCACTTCCACAGGATCATAGAAAAATTCAGGTTCAGAGGGGTCTCAGCAGGCCTCTGATCTAACCTTCTGTTCAAAGCAGGGTCACCTGTGACCAAAGCAGGGCCAGCCAGGAGCCCAGGCAAAAGCCAGCACCTGCTAAAACACTTTTTTCTTCCTCCCCTTTCCCCTCAGCCTGGTGTTCCTGCTTCGCCATCAGGACAGTTGCTGATGGTTATGTGACAGGGTGTGTTGTTAAAAAACTAACTAAGCTTAGTTTGCAGCCATATCAGTCCCTTGTGGCTCCTCACACAACTGCCAAGCACTAGAAAGGATGTGTAAACCACTCTGTACTGTGACATCCCATTCTGCTGCCACTTTTAAGTGGTTATACAGACGCAGTTTGTGCCTTTCACTTTTAGTCCACTGAGTCCAAGACTATTGGTAGTTAACAAAATATATTATGACCTTCATTGCTTTGCATAAACCTTACAACTTCCCAGTAAAAACTCAGCCCCCTGGACAACTTCAAGCCTATTGAGAACCACTTGCTTTTCCCAGCTCCCATTCACAGGCACTTTGAAGGAGTCCACAATCATTCAGCATTTGTTGAAAAGGCTTGAAAAAGAACTCCCGTACAGTGACTGTACCTTGCTGAAATAAAAGAATTGGCAAAACTTCCCATCAAATCCTCTGTGGCCTGAGTGCCCTGTTTTAAAAACAATTTTGCCACTGGTTCTAGTTCTGATTATTCTATCTTAAAACGGGCAAATTGGAAAGAAACTCTTTCCTCTCATTCCCATACTTGGAAGCGTGGGATAAGTTTACATGACATCCTGAAAAAAATGCAGTTCATAGAGGGCATTAATGTGAAATGGTAAACGGCGCAGAGATCATTTGCTCATATTTACCCCCTTTCTTAACAGGAGACACGCAGCTAAAGGGCATACAATGTATTTAAAATTAAAACACTTTTTCAAGAACTATAAAAAGATCCAGACACTCTGTAACATGTAATTAACTTGAGACACTAGCTAAAAGAGCTTGGCAGGACTCGGAGAGATTAATGAATGTATGGATGAAAACAGCCATATTTACATTCAAAATAAAGTAAATCAGACCATCCATTTCAGCTGTGGGCTCCACACAGTCGCTGCAGAAGAGCCCGGTACCGCTCACCATCAACCACAGGGCACTGTGAGACCAGGTGCATGAAGCCCTTGGTCCTTGAGCCCTCATATCCCTCAGAGGGGGCAGAGAGCAGTGTGCCAGTGTGTCTCTGGAAATTGAGGAGCCCTCCTTCAGGGGGCCCATCTGAGGTGTGGATGCTGGAGTTTACATGACCGGCCTGTGTGGAGGAAAACTCTACAACCATACTTGTATCTTCTTTGGTGCCTAATCCTCGGGAGTTCATGGCATGATTGGTGACCCGAGCAACCTGGTTTAACTCTAAAATAGGATCTAAATTCAAAGCTGGCCTTATTTTTAGTGTAGGATTGAGCCATGCACCCTCCGCAGATCCCTAAAACATCCTGTGATTCCATAAGCATCAAGAAGCCAACAGAAAAGGATGATTAAAACCAAGAAACTGAATGCACTGTAGGGTAAAGCAGGGTAATAGAGGATTAATGACTGAAAGGTTTGGGATTCCCTAATCGATTTCCAACAAAATACTTACTTTCACAAGGGGTATAATCATAGGAAATGTTTGTAGGTATTAAGAGATATCTTACAGACACATAACACAGGAGGGACAGTAAGAGATCACACAAGCCAGCTTTGTAGCTTTTACAAGCAAGTAACATCCACTGAGAAGTAAAAAAGAATAGCTTTTATTATTTAAATACACATATTGGGCAACAATTCTTTCCAATAGTACCAGACACGGACTAGTTAAAGAATAAAAAATAATCTGAAAATATGCACACACACGTTCAAAAGGGAGCAGCTTCTCCCCTCTCGCATCACCATTGCTTAATGGTGTGAATATGGTTTCCAATACAAAAAGAGCAAATTCCCTTCAAAAAAACATAGCTGGGGTTTCATTTCTCTGAGCTGGTATCCACCTTGATGAGTGGATTACAAAACCAAGCAAACTAAGACTAAGGCTAATCAAAAAGCAGTGGAATTGCAATATTGGTATTGCAATTGGAATTGCAACCACTGCATCTTCTCTCACTTCTTTTCATTCTACACTGAAGACAGGATTAAGTGCATAAAAAAAAAGGGGAAAAACCAAGTCCTCCCAAGACTACAAGGATGAGGGGAAAAGAAGCTGTGGGAGAAGCCTACAACTCTTCCAGGCCCCTTGGTTTTAGCAACCAAGAGATGTCCCCTTCATCTGCTGCTCTGACATGAGTCCCACACGTGCTCCTTATGTCCAGCCTCACTACTCCTGTTACCAACCACAGCCAACACTGGGCATCCCCTGGCACCTCCCCGTAAGACAAGTGTGAGGGTCGAGGCTACAAATATTTGTATCCTGATATTAAAGTCTGAGGCATCCATCACTTGGCACTCAAGCCAAGCAACAGTTCTTTTACTGCAGGTCAGATTATTGTTCCCCAGCTAAGAAACACAAGGGCTTGGAGGCAGGTTTCCTGCCCTCAAACCTTTTTGCCAGTTCGGAAAGGGCTGTGGGTCCTGACCAGTCCTGCCAACAGGGCCACACACAAAGCACAGGATTTTCCTGTATGATGAATGAAAGGCGTACAAACCTCTGAAAGAAGTCATTAAATTATCAGACTTTATATAAAAAGAAGTGCATTTCTTTTCTCCACAAACGATTTGCTAAAAAATTAATTTGAACTCCACTTACCCACTGGTGGCACATTCTAGCCAAAACACATTTTTGTGTGAGAGATGGCAGAGATCAACAGCAGCAACAGACCTCCCCCATGACCTTTCTTCACATGTGTTTTGGGAACAACCAGAACAACCACAAATCCTGCAGCTGCCCAGGTGCTGATGCAAGCCAAGGAAATTGTTGTTGCCAGTGTTATTGTGAACCCAGCTGCCAACACAGGGATCTCGGACAAAACGCAAACTGTGCCACCTTCACATCAACCAGTGGTGACCAGCACACCAAACACTCTCAGGATCCACACAGAACAGAGAGTGCATCCCCTGGGTGTTTGCCACTACTCACTCTCTATGCCTCTGCGCATCACAACCTTCTAGGGGGCACAAAGTAAAAGGCAGAACAGCAAATAACAGCAGTTACGTCCCCCTCGTACCAAAGCACAGTGTCGCGAAATATGTATTTCTGCGTCACAGCAAAGGAAGGTCGAACAAGGAAAGTCCATAATGAAGTTCCAGTCCATGAGCTGTCCCATGGATTCAAAGATTGATATACTGAAAGTTGGATGCCCATTTGTATCAGTGCCAACAACCCAGTGAAACCTGGTATATAAAAATCTACCCTGTGCTGTACTGAAACCATATGTGGTCAAGACTTGTTAGGAACTACTAAGTCACAGTGTCATATAATATGCACACTTAGTATTTCATCCTCTTTCGAAAACAAATTCTTTTTTGCTCTCCCTTGTTTAGTAACAATCACTGCTTATGCCAGGTTTAAGTCAGACCAGAAAAACAGACTACTGGCCAAATCTGACTTTGAACGGTAAACTCATTGACTTGAAGCTTTCAGAAGGGCCTTGAGCTGCAGCAACGTGCCTTGCTTTTGCTTTGGTTTGTGTGGTACCTTTCAAGGGAAACAACTTTTTCTCGGTTTTAATAAGGCTCATTAAATCATTATGAAATATAATTGCATTGTATGAAAAAGCTCTTTACCCACCATAAGGTATCCACAGTGGTGTTAAATTTTTTATCTTATTGTCAGCTTACTATAAAAAGATATTAACCTTTAGCTGATATATCCTCACATTTCATTGTTATCCACTGTGGTGCATCACAAGGGGTTTCCCTGAGCACTGCTTTCCTTTCCAAGCCAGGGGAACTCCACCTTAGCTCCTCTGCTGTTTGCAGTGAAATCAATGTGTGGAACCAGTCTAATATCCTCTGAAATCAACAGCCAACACAGAGGAATATGAGGCTCATCACTTTAAGGCTTTTGCTCCAACATTTTTAGTGTGGGTTTTTGCCTTTTTTTTTTTTTTTTGTTGTTTTATTTGGGGTTTTTTGNTTCTTAGGTGGGTTGGGTTTTTGCCTTTTTTTTTTTTTTTTGGTCTAATTGGGCGTTTTGGTTTAAATCCTACTTTCTGACTGATGAATTTTTCGATTAATGCAACTCATTTTCAGCTTGGTATTTTGCCTAGTTCCCTTCAAATTGAAGCAATTATAGAAAAAATTAAGTGCTCCAATAATTTTAAACCTCTCTACACTCTGCAATATTATCAGTGTACTTCACTTTTTTTTTTTTTTTTAAAGGTGCAAGCTCTTCAGGAGTGCTTGCTATTCAAGCACACACAGTCTGTGAACTGATTAAATATTATCAGATAATTTAAAATCTTTACAAGAGCTTTGGCTTTCTAACATTGAAAGCAAATGCTGTGCTAAACTTGGATGACGCTAGGACATGGTATGCTCCAAACAGGAAAAAAAATACCCAAAATCTTTTCACAGACAATCTTAGGCTTTATCTATACGACAGCAGAAAAAAACAGCCTTCTCATGATTGAAGAGTGAACTCCCCCTTCTCAGATCATAAGCCAGAGAACTTAGGCCAAAATTCTGGCAGATGTAGCATAGACATCTGCATGCAAAGCCTCATCAACTTCCACGCTGCTATACAGGAGCACCCATAAAGGTTCTCCTCTTGCAAAACAACTCACACAACTGGGGATGCAACCAGCACATATTTCACTTGGAAGGAAAACCCACCACAGGGAGACAGAAACACCCACCTGAGGGGCTGCTGAGGTTTGAAACGACTGCTGTCTTCGCAGTGCAGCAGTCAGACTTCAGCCACCCTTGTTGTGTCAGGAGTTCGTGTGTATGATTAAATGAGCCCTGGAGCAGGAAGTTATCTCATCTTACACACTTAAATACTATCTTAAAGAGTCCACTTTTACAAATCTACTGCACTTAATCATAATTTTAGTGCTCTTTTCATGTAAGGTTTTCAGAGTAGATATAAAGGTGATACACCTACACATAAAAACATTATTTCTTCCTACGAGAAGGCAATGAGGCAAAGAGAGGTTTATTTTTTTTTCTGGCATTGTTAAAAGAATAAACACAAAATAATAAAACACAAAGAAATATACAGAACATAGATCAATGAAATCAGTGTTTTCAGTGCAAGGCTTGGCTCCTTTCCACATGTTACACTGCATTTGTAAGTTAAAAAATACTGTATTACATATGATGATATATGACTACTGAAAAACAGACTTATTAGATCGTCTAACTTAGCTGGACTAAGACTATCCCTCAAATGATTTTTAAATCACAGAGATAAAAATAGTAATGTAACTGTAACTACAACATGGCAGACTTCTGCCAGCGTCAAACATCTATTATTCCTTGCTTAAAGAGAGGCAAAAGACACACAGGTTATCTCTTTTTTTTTTTTCTTATTAAATACTACAAGAGCAGTTTGTAGGCTCAAGGGTAAGCTTCTCATTGCTCAACAAATGCCATTACATTCCACACAGATTTCTTCTGATTGACCTAAAAAGCAATCCCCTGGAGATGGGGCAAAGGCTGATTGGCCTTCTCATTTTTTTGTCCCACATACCACAGTTTTTCCCCACATACCATGAGAACACCACTCAGCAAGTGAGAATACGTGCTGTCAGGCCAATGAAGTTTGCGGAGGTAACTTCTGATCTCACACTCAGACATTTGGTGAATATAAATTCTCCAAATTTAAATCCACCATCTAATTGCCTAATGCAAAATCAGCACTTCAACGCTTAGACATACTCTTTTTACCATGTATTTCAATAAATACTTAATGAATAACCTGTGACAGTGGAAGAAAAAAGGATGGCAAGAGAGGAATGGGGAGATTACAAATCAGCATTTACAGCAGCATATTTTGTCTATCCTCCCTGTATCCATTTTCAAACCTGTCTTCCCTTTCTTTGCTCTTTGGAGTCATCTTTCAACCTTGACCTTAGCAGAGTGAAGAGATTAGCTTCAGTGCTATGATAAGCAAGTCTTAGGTCTGAATAGCCCTTTTTACATACACCTATATCGGCCATCCATGTTAGTGAATGTCAGACACGGATCAAGGGAGAGTAGACATCACAGTGTAAAGGTCTCACCATGGATCAGCCTGTCAAAATGCTCTAGGAAAATACAGTATTCTTCCTACATCCCATGCCAAATGCATGAACTTATGAGCAGCGTCAGGCTTTAGGTGGCCAACACGGACTGGAATCCAAAGGGCTGCAGCAAATCACGAAATATCAGCAGAACTGCTCCAGATTTTCTTGTGTCAGAGAGAGTGGACTATACTGATGATGTCCTCTGGGAAGGAAAGGTGCCCAAAAGTAACAGTGTCATACTGAAATCCGCTCAAATCCGTAACATTAAAAGTAACAGCACCCACGAGCCCCACAGCTGCCCCCCAGAGTCTCTCTGATAGTTTTGTGGTTTCACAATCACAATATGTCTTTCTTAAGTACTATTTTCTCCTTCTTGATCTATGTAACACCCACAAAAATATCAGGGAAAACAATGAAACCGACTGTACACTAGGGACAGGGTTATAAAAAAAGCACTTAAAATCAGTCTTATTTTGCTCCCATTGACGTCAGTTATAAAATTCCCATTGCCTTCCTGGAAGCCAAGAGATGCCACTGTGGATCACTTTCGAAAACAGCAATCCAAGAGCAGACAAATGCAAAAAAGATAGCGGATTCTTCTTTCCCCTCCTGTTGCTTCTAATTATACTTTTATTTACCCTTACCCCATTATCTGCATGCTGCTTCAGGGAGGGGGTCCCCAGGACCAAATGGAGAGGTCAAGGCCCTTTGCTAGTCTGCTTAAATTGATGCTGTCTCTCCAACCCAGCTTCCTCATTTAATCTCCAGCTGGAAGGGTGGATGTGTGTACATGGTTTGTTTGGTTCATTTCATGTTTTACTTCTGTACTGAGGTGCCCTGATTGTCAACACTCAAAAAAAAAAACCCCTAGTTTTCTCCCTAGTTCCCTTCTGGAACAAACTGTGAGGGTGTCCCAAGGGGAGACAGTCTGACAGGAGAGTTAATCCCAGCGTGAATGCTACACAAAGAGTATGTCTACATGCAGTGCCAAACCCGGCTCCTTCAACCTTTTTAGGAGACCTCTCACCCTCTAACACCCACAAACCAATAAGCCACAACACAAGACACACAACCCAATGGCATTTTATAGAAAAAGTAACCCCCACCAGCCACTCTGCCACACTATCTGCTCAGTATTTCTGGATTTTTGAATTGCCAGAGTTCAAAACGTGCCACAAAACCATCCCAGGGACGCTACAAGGACCAAGAAAAATACAGACCCACAGCTGTGCAATATGGAGGTGGCTCCTTCAATGCAGAGAGCATCAGCCCAAAGCATAATGGATCTACACCAACCCACAGAGCTGGTGCCAGCTCTTGGCCAGGCAGAGCCCAGGCTGGAGTGCAGATGTAATCAGGTAAAAAACGAGCTCCCATCATGATATGGCAAGGTCTAGTCAATAATTACAGGTGGTGGTAAGAAGAACACAGTGACAGCCAACTTTAAAACAGGAAAAAATAGTTCTTACCACATCTATAAAATAGTGGCCCAAGTAGCACTTTAATTACTTAGCACTTTAATTGGTATTTTAGACAGAGGGCTTCTTACTTATCTCTCCATCCCTTCCACAACCTCAAAGGCAGAGAGCTTTACAAATGAAGCTATTTCATAGTATTTTTACTGGCCACCACACCCTCTTCCTGAGTTCTCAGCTACCTCAAACAAATGGCAGCTCTACGACACTAACAGTGTGAAAGCATTACAAGATATATACACACACACTCTTAATCTATGAAACAGCCACTTTAAAAAGGAAGGGAAGGGGAATGTTTGAGTTATACATTTTAAATGCCACAGTAATATCTTGAATGAATCCAGCCATGAAGAGGAGATAAAGATGGTGAGGAAATGAATGCAAGAACTTCAAACAAGAATGGAGCAGAGGAAATTAAGCCTGAAGTCTGGATCTCCAGAACCCCAGAGCTCTGCAGCACCTGAGTCTAGCCAGGACCACAGAAGTGCTCAGAAATGAAAAAGAGAAAAAAGATTACACATGCCAGTGCCAGGGGATGCTTTCTGAAAGAAATCAGATCCAAGGGTCAGAGGATCCATAGGTAACAGTCACAGAAATTTATTTGCATTGTTTAAACCATACACCTGCTCTGGCAAGACAAAGATGCTTCTTTCTCTCCAGTAACAGAATTTTTTCGGGGCCAGAGTATGTCTGACTTTGGAACATTTTTGAGTATAATTAACAGCTGACATTAAGAACTAACATCTAAGTCATCTCTTAATGCTGACTTTTTAATTTACTGTCACAAAGCTTACCTGGATGAGACAGGGGCTTCTTCCTTATTTCATGTGTATGCACCAACAAGAGAAGGCACACACCTAGAATTCTCCGTAATATGGAGAGATCCCACTGAAGCTGACAGCAACGTGAAATGGCACAGGCAGCACTGCCACTACTGTCATGTACTGATCTCTGTAATTAGCTACCTGATCAGAGCATCTTTCACAGTGCCCTGCAGTTTCTTGTGGGTTCTCTCTCATGCTCACTATAAAAATATGGATAAGAGGATCGAGGACTAACTTTTATCCAGACTAAATCTTTTCCCATACCGACAGTTCAAACTCAATTTATTCATCACTAGACCAATGAACCCCAAAACAAACCAAGGGCTAAAAAAAATCTTAGTATTAAGTACTTTTGGAATAGACTTCCTCTCTTCTCTCTCTCACTCTCCTTTAAAAACAGGTAGAAGAATGCTTGTAGAAATCACACATTATTTACATGCAGTATTATTTTATGGAATTTTTCAAGGTGTTAATTGAAAGTTTTAATGAATGTTAATCATCTGTCATTTTCATTGGCAGTCTCTTCTCTGCCATATGCTTAACTTTTACACCTGTACAGATTTTGCAACCAGTTCTTTTAAATTGTTTTACTTTCTCAGTGTAGTATTAGTATTAATATTTAGGAAACAAGCCAGCTGCAAGCAGGACCGCAATTATCTGCAGTTTATTTACTACATATAATCCCTAGTCCTGGTGAACTAGAGTAATACATTATCACTGTACTAGTTTTGAAATATTTGTATTAATCCAGTATTTAAAGGAGATGCTGGACTAATACCCATGAAGACCAAAGTACTACAAAGCAGGGCACGTACAGCACTCACAACATCTACATAAGCCTCACAATATATTGTCCCAATTTTTGTCCCTTGCTTTTCACCCCAATCTCACTCTACATCAACAGGCAATCAATGCAAACTCCAGAGGTCATTTTCAGTTCTGTTCTTTCTAAGCAACGTGAAGATTTGTTTCTGAAGGGATCAGACCAAGGAAGTACAAGCATGCAAGTTATGAGTTCTATTTTTGACTTGACTGCAAATATTCTGTGTGAACCAAGTCACCCTCAGCACACATGGCACACATTTAAAATGGACATACATACCTACTCTTCAGCTTTTACCCTTTTCAACAGGGCTGTCAACCCCTCTACTCAGTAAAGAAGTCTGATCTTCAAAACAGGACTCTTTTTTCTTGTACATTTTAATCAGTAGTAATATAACAATAATATTTATTGTTGGGATTTATCATTAAAATAACAGAGAGATGAATGAATGTAGCTCTAAACTTGTCTTTGCTTTTTCACCCATCACTACAAAATGGTCTGGGAGCTAAAACAACTCAGTAAGATCAGAGCAGTGCCACTGCCGTAAAAGTGGCAACCAAAACCAGCAAGGCTAGGTTTTTGAACTTGGGAATAATAACAGGCAGGCTACTGTACCTCCTGTTAATTGTCTGAGGATGAAATGCAGCAGAGGTGAAAGAACAGCCTGGCAAGGACTGCAAGCCTCAACGCGACTTAAAAGCTTTACTTGCAACCACCAGAAAAGGGGTGGGGGAATTTCGGTACCATTCCTGGAAGATATTTGTATGTGCACAGAAAATGTTACAGAAAAAACAGCAGAGAAAACCGTTTCTGAATAGACTCACATCAGAGACCCAAGTATTTAAGTAAAAATATCCAGAATATAGACAATGCCTTGTCTGCGGGGAGGTGAAGAGTCCTGAGCACGGCTGATTTCTGAGGCTCTTGTGAGGAAAAAGACGGGAAGAAGGAGAGAAGTGTTTGCTCCGTGCCCTGCTGATGATACAGGCAAAGGGCACTGGAAGGGGCAGATTGAGGGCACTGGTGAGGAATACTCCTTTCAAAGGCACAGGTCTTTAGAGTCTGTCAAAGTTTCAGTACTTTCCAGTACAGAAATCTGTGCAAATTTGCACCTCTCCTTCCATTAAATTTTGGGGAAAGTTATTCTTCAGATAAATTAGCTAAGCAGAAAAAACAGAAGAGTTATCTTCACGAAATGCAGTTCATTATTCTCAGTATCCCTCTGCTCCCAACACTACTGTAAGGAGAACAGGGATGTGAGAGGTACAGTCTCACTTTTTTCCTTTGGATATTATGCACCCCATGACACACCACAAGGTGAAAGGTCTTCTGTATGGGAGGAACACACAATCTGAAAGCCTTTGTGGCCCCTTTTAATCGTGTATTCCAGGAAGTTCCAGGGTTGCAAACACCCATGAACTTTTTCTATTGTCTTGGAATACCTGGTGGTTTCCTTAAAGCCTCCATGCTTGTGATCATATGAAAATCTCAGTTTCTTTTTTTAAAGTGCTGAATTTTACTGTTGAAAGTTAAAGACCCTGAACTATAAAGGCTGTGAACCAGGGCTAATAAAAAGGAAATCAGAATCTATTACTTCTAAAACCCCACGACGCATGAGGGTTCTGACAGGAGACTCTTTAACACTGGGGATGGACAGAAATACTATGCAGATGATTTTGGACAAAGGACAGAGAGAACACCAAGAGAACAAAGCGTACAACAGTATCAGCTAACTGCAAGGTCTGGTTTTCCTCTGATGAACTGAATCAGAGGTAAAACTCAATACAAAATGGACTAAAAATACAGTGGGTAACCCAGTGAAACCCTTTAAAATCCATCTGTTCAAACCACTGCTTCTATAATTTAATAATGGCAACACAGTACCTGAGAAGTCTTGAATTGAAACCTGATAGAGCGATGCACTTTTAGGCCAGATACTACCACGGAGGTACAGAAATCAGTACAGGAAAAGAAAACTCTCCTTCTTTTACCATCCCTTGTGAGCCCAGCTAATGCACAATGCTCATTTTCTATGTACCCTAGATCCTATTTAAACAGCTGTTCATAGAAGAAACACTGTTTAAAATCATTTAGAAAGATAAAGCTACCTATTGCAAGTATTAAATAAAACCGCCACGAACTTCCTAGAAATTTCGCTAAACAGTAGGACGCAAGTTCTTTATTTTCCACATCATAAGCCTAATAACACTAACAAAACCCACGCTCATTGCACCACTGCAAATTTGACAATATGAATTTAGATTGCTGAAAAGAAAAACAGATGGAGCAGAACTGCCGAATGCTCTGGAAATCCCAGGATTGTACACGCAGCGCTGGGGCCTGAACTGGGATGGACTGAAGGGCACATTCTACTCACTTTCCAGAAGCAGCTTCCAGAGCATCAGAAGTGGAAATGAATTTGCATTCGCTCAAATGTAAATGGTATTCATGAGAATAAAAGAAAATCTCAGAAGTTAAGCTTATATGTAGCATATTCATGAATCCGAAAGCGGCATTTTGACGTCTCGATTTTGCGAGCATTGTTTATGTTCCTGTTCCGTTGATTTGTAAAGGCAAAAATGTGTTCTCACTGGTCCCAAATGTTGATGTCCAACTAGTGAAATGGACCAAAACCATGTCAAAAGCACATGGCAGAGACCAAGCTAATAATCTCTGACGCACAGGTTAATTTGGGTTTCATGCTGTACCTTTCAGGGAGGAAAGGGTACAGCAGAGTAGTGCCAGGGCTGCAACAAGAGCCGGGGTAGAGGGGGACTAGGAAAGGACAAAGAAAGAAAGCTCAAAATTCAAGGGAGATAACAAGAAAAAATTTTACCACAGAGCTCAGGGGAAACCTGGGTGTCAGCCTTATACCAGCTGTCCTTCTTTCCTGCCCCCCGTCCCATGTACGCAACAGCTAAGATGGAAAGGTAGCTTTGCTCCACTGGACATAAAGCCACCAAGCAATGCATCCACTAACATTTGCTCTCAAAACTAATATTCTCTCTACAGTCATTACTCTTACTTCACATTGCTACACTCTATGTGGACTATTACTGCACAACACATCAGGCTTAAAAATAATGAATTGCCGATTGCTATGTAAGCACAAGGAACAAGGAACAGCGACGGCATGCTACGAAAGTATTTGCAAATCTACAATTCTCAATTCACTTGTGAAAAATCCTCATAAAAAAATGGTCATCTCTTTTGAAAGGAGAGGCAACAAAATGTTCATATTTTAGATGTTACTCTACTGAGAGCTCAAGAGACAGTTCTGGACCAAACAATAGAATGCTTCCACTTTGCTTAGGCCACAGCAAAATCCTTCCTAACTCTCTACTGTATCCTCGGGGCATATATGTATCAATGCTGCCTAAACTTGAAGATCTAGTGGAAAAAGAGTAAAGATAAATAATCCTCAAGATTTCGAACTAATTTTATACCAACTATTTGCCTCCCAACTGTACTTTGCCAAAACATTCTCCTGTGTTAAGTCTATGATGGGAAAAAAACATTTCAATCTTATGTGATATCAAGACTTTTTTTATTTTAAGTGTTTTGATAAGCACTGGCTTTTAATCAAGTATTACAACATTTGCAAAGAACTTGACGTAGTAAGTCACTTGATATCCTCTGTGCATAGTGTGTATATTTAGGGTCAAGGAATTACTGCTGTCCATGAGCCAGGCTGCTGAGGCAAGGACATCACCCTCCTATAGCTCTTTTGTCACCTGTACAACCTTGTAGCACTTCCCTGGACAAGGAAACTGATGAAGGGCTGACATTCGCCATGTCTTCCTGAAAATATACAGGGGCTGTTCCCCAAAGGAAATGGTTCTGCAAAAGTTGCCATGAGATCCTGGATTTTGTCTGTATGGTGTTTTCTCATGCAGGGACTGGCAACTAGAATTATTTTCATAGTCCCCAAAATGGAAGACACTTCATAAAAATCATCCCTTAACCAATTCTGCACAAGGAAGATAATCCTCACACCTCCCTGTCTTCCCTCTACTGCAATTTGGCCCCAAAAGAAATCCTACTTTCTTGGAAAATCACTCTTTCCCCCAGGAATGTTCTCTACTGGCAGTGGCAGGGTGCTGAAGGAGTAAATCTGAATAGACAGCTACTATAGAGGATTTTAAGGAGCACCATTTCCCACGGGGAAACTAAGGCAGAGGTATAGTAAGGAACACGTCAGGGCCACTCTGTAGATGAGTGGCAAAGCTGAGATCAGACTCATCACCATGATGTACTGGCAGCTGAGAAAAAGAAAACAGAGAAGCTCCAATGCTTGAGATGACAGGAAGAGAATTAATTTTCTGATGTGGTGTTTTGTTGATTCTTTCGTCTTGTCACGTACAGCAGAAATAACGTTTCGAAGGATTAGAGTAAACTTACAGCAAAAGACTCTTACGATTATTAAGCATCTAAGCTTCAATTTGATGTTTCATCACCTGCCAACCTTCCACATCAAAAATGATTTTTGTGTGTATTTGAAACACAAAATTTACAAAATATCATCCCAGAATTTAAAACACTTCTTAAACATGTTAGAAAAGTAAATTTAAAATGTCACTAAAGCTGCAAAGAGCAAAAAGCCTGTCCATTGCTCTTACGCAATAATTAATTTTCATCGGGGTCCTTATTATGCATTAGTTTTTATGGAGCAACAAAACATAACTGCATGCTATTGTTTAAACACATTTGCCGCCTATGCCAGAACAGTAAAGGCTGGAAATATGTGTAAAGGATAATACCCAAAACGTAGCTAAATGTATTCTATATTATGGATCCATAATACAGAATGCAAATGATTCTGACTAAGCATTCACAGGAGACAGTCTTTAGGGTGCATGCTGTGAATGTATATTATGAATAATGCATAAAACTTGGCTAAATCTTAATGAGTCCATTGACATCCTATGGGGTCCACAGGAGCCTTAGATCCCAAAGCATGTCAGTGGTGTATTACCCTCCTCCCCCACTTCATTAAAAAAATACTTTCTTAAAACAAAGGAAATTAAAACACAAAAGGAAAAAACCTTAGCTCTGATTTAACTCCCTTATGATGGCAAATGCAGAGGCAGCCACAAACTCTGACTTGCTTCACACCACTGTGTCTCCACGTTCCACATTAAACCAGGGCACCGTATGGCCCTTCTGTAGGGCTGCATCAGGTGTGGGACATGAGTTAGTCCTCCTTCCCAAACTGCAACACTGAAGGGTTTCTCCACACACAAAGGAAAGAGGATAAAAGGTGAAAAGCACCCCTATTATATTTTTTCTCCATTCTCCTTCCCCAACTCCCAGATTCTTCAAGTGCAATAATTAATGTAGCAGGAGATGGCAGAACATATGGGGAGAAAAGACATCCAGCTTACTAGTCAGAGCTACTCCAAAGAAGCAAGTTCACGTGCTAAAGGACATTGGCAATGCGTGCAGTCATGAGGACAAAGAGCCTGACAGAAGAGAAGAGCCTGGTATTTACAGCTTCTAAGTACAAAAACACAGTAAGAAAAAAAATTTCCACCTCCCGAGTGAAACCGTAAGGTTGTACCATTCGATCTGAGTGTACGAGTATACCATATTCTCTAGGGGAAAAAAAAGCTTTGGCATCAAGCCCCAGCTTCACTCAGAAGTGTGAAGATAGTTTGTGTGTGTCATGTGCTTGGAAATAAATGAGTAGATTTTTCCTATAGCATAAATATGAAGAAAAATAACTGATTAAGTTCTTGCTTATTTAGGGGTACAAGTCTTCAAATCGGTACAAATGGTAATTAATTAATTCTTGCAACACCCATGTGTGATGGCAAGTCTGTACGTCCTTAAATGCAAGGAAACCAAGGAACAAAAGGTCAAGAGACTTATCCAGCACGCCAGAGCACTTCAGCACCAGAGCGGGGCCGCAGCTCATGCTCTCCATGCTCTCCACCACACACTCATCCATCACACTTGGGATTGGGAATGCCGGTCTGCTCAAGGACCCCTTTCATGCTCAGCCAGGTGACTGCAGGCCAAAGCCAATACAACCCTACGTGGGCAGGGCTGAAACCAGTGGAATAAATCCCACCCGGCCTGACCTGGCTCTGCCCTCTTTATTCCCACGGCACTTAAACCACTGCACACACACATTCATGCATCCCCAAGTACCCACCATATATCCAACCTGGGCGGCCTAGGGACTGGCCAGCATGCCGAGGCAGACCTGCAGCACAGACTGGGCAGGGCTCTTGCTCTCCCCCCACCAGATCCCACCACCATGCCCAGTTAGACCTCAGATGTCTGGACTCCCTCGAGCTGGCAGGCCAGGCAAGCACTGTTCACCCCATCCACATTTCAGCACCTGAACCTGCCAGACTAGAACAACAGGAACCCTGGGAACGCTTCCCTTCCAGAGACTGAGCAAAGAGAATGGGTTCTCCAGCAGGAACTACCCTCCTGCCCAAAGCAGGGATCAGGGAAAGGAGAAGGAAGCAGACTACGAGGCAAAAGCAGGAGGAGGAGGGAGGGTTTGGGACAAAGTCGATACAACCAAGTCTTGCACAAAAGAGCAGGAAAAAATAGCAACTGCCAGGAAATTCAGAAACACAAGTATTTTGTAGGTTTTGTTAAAATCTTCCTTCTCCTCCCACATGTGCTTCCAATGGAAAATCAATACCAGGCAGGAAGAAACTATCTGGGTGTTCAGTAAGCATTCTGACCTCAAAATAAAATTTTAAATCCAGCTTCTGTTTTCCTTGTTTCAACTCCTTACAACAACAACAACAAAAAATCCAAACATGATTTTTTTTGTATGTGAAAACATTTAACAGACAGATCCTTGAGGAAAGGAACTGATGGAAAACAGTTCCACTGGATCTACAGCAGAATCTGGCATGAAATGTGCGCAGAGAGAGCGGGGACACACGTGTGCTCATCACACAGCAAACGAGCGCAGCTGCCTGTGTATTTGAACATGAGCACACGATCTCTCTTTACCCCATGACAATATTCTTATCTTTTGATGACAGGTGAAATTTTTGTGCAGTTACAAAACAAACCCAACTTTTTTCTCCTCAATATGTTAATTTGCCCCACATATGAAAACACACGTATTTCCACACATATATATGTGTGTGTATATATATATATATATATATATATTCTAATCAAGAGCAAAGGCCAGGCTTTCACACAAACAATGCTGTCCAACTATTTTACCTCTGCAACCCATCCTGCTACTATTTATACTTACTGCTACAGATATCAGCAATTGTTTCCTTGCCTCCTCACCCCTCCCGGACACCACGAGAATAACAGAGAGCGAAGTCTCTCGGTAGCACTTTCATTCCCAGCAGGAAGCTCAAGCGCTTGTGATATCCATTTTGATACAAAACCTAAATTAGGCCTCTGGAAATAGGTAATGCATAAAAAGAAGCATTTTTGTGCCACAAGATTATTATTATAGGTTACTGTTAACCCTTGGGAGATGGAGGTGAGTCCTGCAGCTCCCTACTGGGCTGAATATTTGCTGAGAAATCACAGGCACTACCTAAGCAGATATTTCAGGTGTGCTGTGTGATAAAGAGAACGATCCTGTTGACCCATCACATTCTGATAGCTAGTTTGAGAACAAAAGCATCCCCAGTTAAACAAAAAGGATCAGCACAGCATGCACATCCTACAACTCTCTTGCGCTAAGATAAGATTTAAAAGGGGCTGGATGTAAGGATAACTGTGGAATTACTAATGCAGAGATCAAACGAACAAAGCCAGTACTATAATTGGGAACTACCCAAAACACGGTCTGCCTCTCAGCTCTCTAGAACTTTTCCTTAATGCAAAGTTTCCACTGGGTCACATCCTAGTAAACAGAAATATGTCATTCAAAAAGGAAAATATAAACCCAAACCTTTAAACAACTTGCAGTTTTCAAGTTTGAAATCACTGCAGATTAAAGTATCAGGGCTGGAAATCCGTGTGATTTATTCCAGCTTCACAATTCCAAATCATAAAGCTATACAAATTATAAATTAACTTTTTTTCTTCAGAACCACCATCATCCCTGAAGTTTGGAAAGCTGGTCAATAATTCGAATTCAATGAACCACGCTACCTTGCACTGAAGCTACACCACCTCCCGTTGTGATACAAGTTGGCCTAGCATTACTCATTGCTTGACTTACTCCCCTAGCAAAATGAGCCACACCACAAATTCAATCTGTTACTTGCCTACACAATTAATTCAAGTTCAGCTTATCCTAAGCACTTCTTTTTCCTTCAGACATGCAGACTTCAAAGGGCTATAAACTGTGATCTTAAACACAAAAGCAACTGTGTGTCAGTAAGTTTTCACTAAATATAAATAAATATTTTAGTAAACTATGGTTGCTACTTGTTAAGTCTGGGAAAAATGGAGCCTTGCTGTAACCTGGAAGACAAACTGGATCTCAGGGCTTCACACATCCTCCCATTCAAATCCCCATGCATTGTATACCTGCGGGAATACAAAGGAGAAACATTCCAATAACTTCATGTATAGTAGCAAGGCAGACTGAGGTTGTCCTAATAAATTTAAGCTTCACAGATCCCTCACTCCCAAAGCCAGATACTCAGTTATTACTCCACACTGAAGGGGAAGTCCTGTGGAATAGGTATTATTTCTCAGACCATTCTGACTACTGCACCAATGACCAGAGCACAAATCTTTGAACTCATATTGGGTAACCATCCCTAAAAACATCCTCTCCTACCAGCAGTGCAGTTTGCAGGAGCTGCAACTCTCTACAAAGAATAAGGAGCTTTCTGTTTGGCCTAAAGATTTGCCTACAGCCATGGAAAGGCACGGGGAGGAAGCAAAGCCTGAAGTCTGAGCTGCTACTTTTCCACTGTGGCCATTAGGTTTGGCATTGCTTTTCCTAGACAGCCCTCTCTGCTCTAGCAGCTCTGACATCTGCACATTGCATTTGCCCTGTTGTGCAAGCAGGACTATTTCCTAAGAGATAAACAGAGATCACCAAGCTCACAATGCCTGACACAAACAGAGTTCAAATTCAAGCTTCCCTAGGTAGCCTAGACCCCATCCCTTTCACTTGCAAATGTAAAGGGAACTCTGCAAGACCCGAAGGGAAAAAGAAGGAAATCGTCTTAATAAAGGAATGGGAACGAAAAATCTCCCTCACTCTCCCAAGCATTTTTTTTTTTAAACAGCTACTTGAATCATCCCTGCTTATAGACAGTCCCTCTTCTTCAGCAATGGAAAAGCAATACAGGCTTTCTGTCATTTGATCGCCCCAAACATTTTGTAATTTAATGTGAGCAGGCTCCTCACTGGGCTCTCAGACAAAAGTTTGCCCACATGCCTTTTAAAGTACATACCTGATTTTGTCTTTGTCTGTTAAGTTCCTTTTGCAGCTGCATTCCCACGAAAATGTTTCTCTACTCTCTTTCCCCCGGTCGTTTTTACAGCCTGCTCAGAAGTGGATTCATTGCTGGGCTTCGACAGTTACATTTCTTCCTCAACTGATGCTTCTTTTTATTTATTCTGAAGTTTCCAATGTAAAACAAACAGGAACACCACCTTTCTAAAATTACTACTATCCCACTGTCCTCCAATGCAACATTAACAAGAGGCAATATTCTCCAAAGCTATGAAGCATATACTGCCCTAAATTACATTGCAGTTGCTGCCCTGAGCTCACACATTTTTGAATAGGAAGGCTCCCAGGGATCTCTCTCTCCGTTCTGACTGCATTTACTGCTTTAAAATATTTTTAACCCAGACACTGAAGTGCCAGCCTAGCAGCCCTTCATGCTAATCCTAGCCTGGGTGGCTGTTCTTAAGGGAAAGCATTCAAAAATTGTAGCAGTGCATCAACTTTGACCCTTTTCACTTAAAACATGAGACTTCTTTTTTTTTTAAGGAAAAAAAAAATTAGATTCCAGAGGGAATCACTGAACTCTGACCTGCTTAAAATTAGTTTTGTTTTAGTGCCTGTGTGGTGACTCAACAGGCCAATTTTCCAGACACTTAAGACTTCTCTGCTCCTGAAGATTCCAGTTCAAGTTCTGGACTCGCTGCCTGGGGTCGGATCAGAACACTTTGTTCCAAGGCTTCAAGCAGTGAATTCCCAGATCGCCATACCCTTGCCAGATGCTGGCATGCTTGGTAATAAGTAGGGCTGCAACCAAGCTAATTATATACTTTCAAAAAATCTGTGAAGAGTTTTGCTTGCAATACATATGTTAGACCAAAAGAATTTCCCTTCAAAATTCGGCAGTCGAGAAATGTTTATATGGCTCTGATAAACATTTCATGATAAGCTGGATTCCTTCAGGGGGGAGGGGGAAGATGTGTACTTTGGTCTTAACAGTGCAGCAAATAATTCTCAAATAGGGTCTGGCTGAGTGCATCCGTCTCACTGGGAGTCACTGATTTCATTTTTTTTAATCTGTCACAGGCATTACCAAATGAGTCACCATAGACTCCTATGCTGCAAAAAATAGCATCACAACACTTCATTTGCTCTTCAACAGGACTTCAAGTGTAGTGCCTGGTATCAAAAAACCTTGTCAGCTAACAAATTAAAAAATCCCAGGAAATGACACCCCAACACAGTCTTGGACCAAACTGCTTCCTGCAAAAGGTTAACACTACCCAGCAAAACAAAACTCATCAGGAGCAATATTTTTTCCTCAACAGCAACAGTATTTTTTTATTTAATGTTATTAATGCTATTGCATATACTTCATATCGTTCATCAAAGGATCTCAAACGATTTAACAAACAGCCTCAGAAATGTCCTGTACAGTGAGTGAGTACTATTATCTTCATTTGTAAGTACTGAGGAATTCAAGCAAAAAAGATGCTAAGAAATTTTGGCCACGAGGCAAAAAGAGCCAGACCCAGAAAAAGAACCTAGGTGCTGGTCCATATTAAATGGCATCTGTTACATTTCCATCCCTGTTTCACAGCGATTATGGAAAGAAGAGCTATGCCAACGCCTGTAATCACTTATTTGACAGCTGCTAACCCAACGAACATGAAGGCAATTTATACACCGTGCCCTAATCTTCCAGAATTTGATCATGTATGAACACAGCCCTAGTACTTGCTGCAATGTAATTCTGTGTATTTCTGAGAAAGAATGTAGCTTTCTTCCTTTTTCGGGAAGAAAACGAGGCACTAAAAGACAGAGTTTTAACACGCAGTCATCAATATGCTGTTCTTACAAATACAGATATGTCAAACAGTAATAACACAAACAGTGATGCACACTGTGCTGTACCAACAACACGACTCGGTGTTCTGCCCAGAACGTCCTCCTTCAACCTATATGAGACACCTCCCATGACAGGCCTTATGCCCTAAGAGACACTGGTCCAAAGGGAAAGGAAATTGCGTCCTCCACATACTTAATCTCAAGATCTGTCTGCCTCTGGTGATCACAATTGCCACAGGACCTTACAAATACAATAAAAGTTGTGAACCTGCTTCAGTAGAAGCCAAGCTGCTGAGCCACGTTAAACAGCAGTGCCTAACGTAAAGGAGGAACTAGTGCATGGTGGTCCCTGTCAGACGGCTGATGGCGCGGCCTCTCTGGCTCAGAAGACCTACCGAAGGGCCACCAGAACACCTCCATCATCGAGCCTCAACATGAACCTACTCTTACAAATTACCACCATGCGTTCTCAGGGGAGAACGCTCACTGGATTGCAACAATGTGAGCTAACTAGGTTATTCATCACCTGCAAAGAAATGATGCTGCTCAAAGCTTTTCGGATACAATGGCGAAGTGAAGAAGGCTTTCTTCACCGCCTACGCAGCCTGGGCTCAACTCTGCAAAACAAATTTGAGCCGCAGTCAGACTCAATGTCAGACTTTTGCCAGCTGAGCTCCCTCTCACTTCCTCAGTTTCAGGTCATCTGAATACCTTGACAACCTGTGAGGATAAATCAAGCACAGAAGGTGTTTAGGAACTAAACATACACGTCAGGTGTTTCTATAAAACCTACACAAAGTTATATCGAAGCATCCCAAATTCCAAATCCTTAACAAATGTATCACACATTTTGGAAATGGTGGGCAGGGACTTGAAATACAGCCACCCTGGTGATAAAAAATAAAAGGAGACGGAGTAAAGCTGGGAGGAAAGCAGGAGAGAATGCACACTTTTTGCTTGGGAGGACAGAGCAGTTGCATGAAGCTCACCATCACTGGGTCTACCCTTTAAACAGTTCTTATCTTAAAGCACATTAAGCAACACATTAATAACCAGCAATCACTGATCTATTGATCTCCAGGCCAGAAAAGGACTCCTAGGACTCACAGGTCAGGCCTCTGGCCTGATGGAAGACCCTCACCCAGCAATTCCTTCTAACTTCTGGTACAGCACAGACAGACGGCCAGAGCCCAAGCACAGCCCCTGCTGGTCCTAATCCTGCACTGAGTGCATTAGAAACCAAGTTTGTTCCCGTGTGCCTCCTGCACAGCTTCTCTTAGCCACACCAGCTCAGACCAACAGGCCCGTGGCCCCATGATGAGACCCATGGCCACAAACCATTCCCACAGAGAGCACCTGGTTATGCCACCAGATACAGCCCACTGCAAGTTACATGAAAACTGTTCATGTCACCCATCGTTTTTTAAGAAATTATTTACACTGGCTCTCTGATCTCCCCCAGCACTGGCAAAAATAAAGCTACAATTCGGTGAAGAGCTTAGAGCATTTGCCAAATTTTGAGCACTGAAGGAAAGACCCGCTGGCTACGGTGGGACTAAAGTCCTTAAAGTCAGGCACATTCGGAACCACGTCAGGGCCAAAATCCCTTCACAGCCATTCAAAATGCATCCAAGGCTTGCGCTTTGCTTCTGGAAACTTTATTCTCACTTTACATATAGTCAAAACCTGACAAGAGCTCACTGTCGGATTATGCAGGAAATCTGCAAGTTTCACCAAGGTGTGATCTTATGCTTTTTCACACATTATTGTATCATGCTGCGCCAGAACACTAACGTATGCACAGTTCTAAAATAACTTGCATTATTACAGCCCAGCACGGAAAACGGCGCTGAAAAGCCAACACGGAGACCTCCAGAGACTTGCTCCTCAGTCACTTCCAAACTGATAAGGGGTCACAATTCCTTTCTCAGCAAGGGAGGGAAAAAATTAAAAAAAAAAAAAAAGTAGAAACAAACCAAACCAAACTCAGCATTCCAAAACCTTTTCCCCCATTTCTCTCTCTTTTAAATGAAACTGTCAATTTTCAGATTTATCTTTGGTCATGTCAGGGTGGGAGAATGGGATTTAATAACATTTAACTGACTTGCTACCAAGAAGGAAACATATTTTTCTTCTCTCAAATTTGAAACCGACACTTTTTTTTTTTTTCTGTTGGCCTACTTTCTTTTAAGTTGCTTTTCAATTATTTATGAAAATGCAATAATGCATTACTTTGCTGTGCAAATGTTTAGAAGAAGGAGATAGTGTCTTTCAACTGAAAAAAAACCCATACATGGTCATACAGGGGTTTATTTAAAAGCGCATTGCAGGTGACACTTTACAAAAAACAATATACTTTCACTTGCCTCCCCACACACATCCTCATTTTCTTTAAGCTGCACGTTTGAGTCAATAAAAAGTCCACAGCTCCACAGAAACACTCCACTCGCTGTTCTCCAGAGCTGGAGCTGTTAAGAAACAAAAGCTCTATGTGGGAAACTGTACGAGGGGCTGAACCAAAACCTATTAAGACACTGAAAAGACTCCACGCTTTCTGAACAGCAAAGAGAGAGCAAAACCTTGTCCCACTAAATAAAGGAAACTAATAGCAGAACTTGCAATGCTTCAGTCAGATTTTTTGAAAGTTTTGTTGGTTCTTTTTTGAAACAGCTGGCTTTGGAAACAGCTGTGTTCCCAAGCCCATCGAACACCACTGAACACCCGCTGCCAAACTGCTTTCTGCAGTTTTGGAAATCCCATGTGGATGCACGCTCAGGTGGCTATGGCTTTCACAGGCTCACCACCTCAGGGGTTTAGCATCAACTGACTAAAACAAATAGCCAAGCCTGCCCTGACATTAGTGGGTACAAAACCAGCCCCACAATGCTTCCCTGCTGTCTCTTTAGGCTCTGCTCTCACACGCACAAATCTGGCCTCATGAGGTGAGTCGTCCCTATCAACATCAATGAGGAGATGGAAGCTCTTTCTCTGCAATGCTTTCTGCAGGAACCTCCTTCCCTCCATCTCCCTTGACAGTGGGAGCCTTGAAGGATTTGCTTCACAAAGACCCTACATATATTCATGTTACTGACCCACTATATCCAACTGAGAAAAAAAGACCAGAAAGCATCACAAAGCTAACACAGATGTACTTAACAGCAACATAACACAAAGTGAAACACACTGAGAAAAACTAAACTAAAACAACCCAAACACTGCACAGGTAGGTGTTGGCACCTCTGTCCATGAAGGTTTTCAAGACTCGACCAGACAAAACCACAGCTGTCCCCATCTGCTAGTAGCTCCAGTCCTGCCCATGCAGATGCCTCCTGAGGTCCCACCTGACTACCATTCCCAGGAATATGAAAGGCAACTAAACCATACAAGGACTTAGAGAAGCCAATATCTGTTACTATTATTAGCCATTTAAAATGCCCTCAATACCACTCCTTAAAACTGGAATCCATGTGAATCCTGCAGTCACTGGAGGTCCTGGAAGACACCTCTTGCACTCACTTGTGACAGTCCCTGCAGGTTTTCAGAACAATGTTTAACAATGCAGGTAACTTAGGAAATGAACTTTTTTTCTTTGTTCCTTTCGTTAGACACCTAAATCAAACTGGAGGTCAGTTGTGCTACCTCCAAAAATGGGACTATAGCTGTATTGAAATCTCACTTTTCTAACACTGCACTTGTGTAAACACTCACCTTTGGCTGAATGTAAATGAACTAAGCCACATTTCTAAAGTTAAGCCTATACTCTAATACTGTTCTTAATCAGGGCCATAAGTCACACCTCTACAACTCCCACTCAGGTGTTGCGATAAAAACCATTCTAGAAAGCTGTATAGTTATACAAGTAAATATTTTCCTTTTTCTTATACATAAAACCCCAGAATTTAAAACTAAGCAAAGCAAATAGAAAAACCTTGCATCCTTAAAACTTTATACTATTGAGTCCAAGCATTTTTCATCCATGTTGCCTCCTACTTCTTTACACCATATTTGTGTGCATTGCAGAGGTGCTTGGGTATGTAAGTGCTGCTGCTGTTCATGCTGCAGTACCCATGCCTTTACCTCCAATATACCTTTAAGGATCAGAATCTCCTCGTTTCTCCATTTTCTACCCCATTGCAGCTTGTTACTTCTCACTAGGAGCCACTTTCTGTACCAACGCAATGCACGAGTTATTAAAAGAACAGCGGGGCATGTAGTAGAAGGTGCAAGACTGTCTTACTTCCCTCCCCTCCGTTACTCCTCACAAAAACACACATATTGCTCTCATTCAAGGATCACGTTTTATATAAAGCAAGATCACAGAACCACAGAGAAGCAGAATATGCCGAGCTGGAAGGGATCCACAAGGATCATCGAGTCTGACTCCTGGCCCTGCACAGGACCATCCCCAAGAGTCACACCATGTGCCTGAGAGTATCATCCAAACAGTTCTTGAACTCTGTCAGGCTTGGTGCTGTGACCACTTCTCTGGGAAGCCTGTTCAGTGCCCAGCGAGGCTCTGGGTGAAGAACCTTTTTCTAGTATCTAACTTAACTGACACAACTTCAGGCCTTAGAGGTGTCTTGTGACTGCTCCTCACCCTGGCCAGGGCTGCCCACAGAACACACCCCTGGTCACTGCACTGGGGATGCACCACACATTTTTACTGTGCTGCTTTCCTCCACGGCACTTTCCTGGCAGAGAGAGGCCTTCAGTTTCCAGAACTGTCAATTGCCTTTCAGAAGCACTAAATTCACACATACACATTTGTACATATTCATCAGCATTTACTCATTTGTAATCTCTCCTGAGAATTAGTATTATTCCTCTACAGTCACAAAACTTCCATCATCCCGTGCAAACTGCTACTTACCTACAGCAAGCCTGTTTATAGGAATGCCTCATTATATATAATTTCAGGTTTCAATTGGAAACTATTCTACAGAGGTGACAAGCACTTCACTATTTCTCCTCCAGCTCTGTCTTTTCTGACTGTCGGCAAGAGGCACAAAAACGATCTCAGCAACAAGTTTCATCACGAACTAAAAGGGCTCACCCTACGTGTGCATGTATTGACCAAGTAATCTATGCCTGACTCGCAAACCTGAACTAATTAATTGTCCTACATTCGTTAATCTCAACCACAACGCACTTCGTGCACCACAGTGCCGCCAAACAAACTTGCGTTCCCAGGAATCGGAACAAATCATTTGGTTTTCTCAGAATCGTTAAGTCCTGCTTCTGGCAGCTGCCTGCATACAATTACAGATATAAAATCAATCTGAAGCACAGCAAAGAGCACAGTATCTCCCACCAAACACGCTCTTCTCCCAGATTTGAATTTGTAAAGAAGAATTTTGCATTAACACATTCACTTTTCTATGACTGAATACACTTCTTATATTTTTTTTGTGTACCCTTCATAGCAGATGTGTCCACTTCATTATCAAACAGAAGTGTAATTGACACATATATTGCATTCCTTGCTATTATTTATGCATTTGTCTCTATACTAGCATGAGCAGCATGATCTTTAATGCCATGGTATAAGGAGCAATCTCATCTCAGTGAAAAGACAGTTGTGTGTTACCGGGTGCCACGTAAGGACAGCACATGGAGAATCACAAACATCTGCCTTTCCCTGGGAACCTCGATGTCCCCAGGCTGCTTCCAGAGTCAGTGGAGGAGACTCCACCAGAGCGTGATTTGGTGGATTAATCACTATTACAGAATAGGTATTTTCTCTTTGTTAAAAATACTTTAACACAGAAGTCAGTATCTGGCTTTAATTCAGTCTGCTCTGAAATCACTCGAAAACCATTCATTTTCTAATTTTCTTCTCTTCTCTAATGGTTTCTGAACCTTTTTCAATATAAACCTGGTCTATTAGGACTAATCTCCCCCTAGAAGGTCAGTTGTGATATTAAAAGGGTGTTACCAGCTATGAAAAGCAACTCTTCTATTCACTGACTAAAGGCACTGTCTTACCATATAATAGGTATTTTACTTTCATTTTAAAAAAATGGACTGTAAAATTACCTTTTAGAGCCTTATTAAGTAAATATTTAATTGGTTAGCTGAGGATTACAACTGTGTCCCCCAGCCTTTTTCATGACACTGAAAGCTTACTCATACACAAGGATTTCATAGCAGTGTAAAAGGTAGACTCCATAATCCTAGTTTAGAAATTGAACCAGTTTAATTAAATGTATCTTTAGACTGACTGCTACAAACCACCATATGGCACTCAGTTGAATTTAAATCTTTATTTCCTTACTCCCTGTAGAAACTGAAGATACTGCAAGCCATATTTACAACTGTTTCAAACCCTCTGAGCAGAGCAAGCTTACCTGAATTTTGTCCCCTCTCCTCAGAAAACATGGGCAAAAGCAACTTCTTAGAGCAGCAGGAGCCCAACTACAAGCAAGAAACTTCACCCTATCCCATTATTTCTTTGCTGTCCCAGCCAACCTTCTAACCTGCCTAACCCAAAAGCCAGTGCTGAAAATCTGGGTTTAAATTAAATTAAACACATTAACATCACTGCCACAAAGAGCAGGACCTTAAATACAATTTTACTAATATTCCAGTTATACCTTAAGGATCTCCCTAGCCTTCGACTGGCAAAGGCAACTACCACATGTAGCAAATGTAAGCCTACTGAGCAAGAAGTGAGCTTTCCCAAGACCGTTTAGTAAAACCTGGACCACCCTTCCAGGGACCAGGAGACTGCAATGGAAATCACTCCTCTTAGTGATGTGGTTTTATTTAGCTCCTCTTCTGTAAAACTATACCATCCAATTGCATTGGCCAGTTGAGCTTGCTCAGCTTCTCTCAGGACACACTCACAAACCAAAAAAATATGGGTCTAAGTGTTCAGTGTCCTTCATCAGATCAATACAGTATCAATACAGTACAGACTACAGACTCCCCCATGTATTTTAACCATAATCATTCAAAGGATCAAATACTAGTATATAAATACAAAATTTAAATAGGAGGTTTTCTCCTTGAGATTTTGCAGTTTGGACCTGCAATTTTCAGGCAATTCATTTCCTTGAAATATACGTAAATACTCTTTCTTTAAACAATAATCACAGAATACACTTTAGCTTTGTCACCAGGATTTCTTTTATTTAAAGGAACAACAGAAAATGGGAGGGAAGAAAAAAAAAAAAGACTTCTGTTAAAGGACAATTCACTGATAGGTCTTTTAGCTGGCAATTGTCAGCACTGCTCAGGGCCAATGGATGAAATTTAACTCTAAAAAGTGCTGATGGTTGTATGAGTCTTCACAGTAGGAGCTGGCGCTCTGGGCCACTCAAGTTCAATTTTTGGTGTTACCATGGGATGCAGGAACTGGATCTTGGTGAGCAAAGATTTGCTCCGTATTTGATGCACCGGGTAAAGTGGCATTCTTAAAATCACTAGCCTCCCAAGCAGCTAGTAAGCCAGCAGGAGGTTAGTACGAAGAGAAAGTAATTGTCCTTTGTGCCTCTGAAAATAGCCAATATTAAAGGATCCTCTTATGTATTACCTGCGTTTCAGTCTACTCTTGCTGCTCAAAGGAAAAGAGAGAGGCTGGAGGAGACAGAAAATAAAGCTGTCAGAAATATTATAGGAGACCCTCCTCAAGCTGTCACGAAGCGCAAGGTCTCCTCACCTAGACAGCTGTGCAACCAGAAAGGATGAGTGCTCTGTAAGCAACACAAACTTGTTCAGACAACCCGCTTTACGTACTCAGAGTGTACTGTGCATGTGCCTGTGTCTGTGCGGTCGCAACGTGCTCGAAGAGGCTGGAGACATGAGGAAAGGCACTGCAAAAGTGATCATTTTATACTCAGCAGCACGTGGACTTGAGCTGCTTTAACAGATCTCGCACAAGTCATCGGAAATCCACTTTACCTGTAGCCTCTGCTCTCCATGCAATGCCCAAAGAAGGTGGAAGTGCAGCATGACCAGCAGCTGGATGAGGATCTAATGCTCTGGGCTTAACCTGAACATTCTTATCTGTTAGTCTATTTCCCAAAAGGAAACAGATCTGGCTCCCAACTTCCCTAATCCCACTGTTTAGTCACAAAACTGAAAGAAAATTGACCTAATTGGGTCTGAGCACATCCCTGAAAAAGGAAGAAAACTCCCAAAAGCCCCCAGTGCTTCAGTGCCACCCAAGAGGAGCTCACTCTTGTTTCAGGCTTCAATTCAAATGCTGTCTAAACCAAATTTGGGTCTGAACTGACCACAAAATATATTTCAAGTGATTAACTGGACCAGCTCTAATGTCTTGAAGACACGGAAAACATAAGCAAAACCAATTATAAAAATCTTTAAGTTTACAGAAAAGCAAACTTAACAGGCTTTTTAAGGGCCATTCCCAAAGTGTAGGGCCCAGAAGCCCACTTCCTCGCAAGCAACATTCCCGCCACCTCCCATGCATGCACAGCTCTGCCTGTTCAGGGGACACATGAGGATCCTTACGTAGAAAACAGGGAAAAAAACACCAAACTTCTTTGCTAATAGGAAAAAAATCCTTACAATAATACTAATCTATTTATAATGGTCAAAAATATGACAGCTTACAACAGCGTCAGAGCAGTGCTTTGGCAATATTTTAGCATACTGCTGTATTTTTAGAAGGACTGTTCCTTTACTTTCTCCTAGACGCTGGAAATCTTATTTTTCAACAAACGAGATCTGGGTTTTTTTCGGTGTATCCATACCCCAACATCAGAGTGTTTTCTCTCAGGGTAAGTAGGAACTGCAGGCAGAAACAAAGCTCCTGCACACACGCTGTCGTGCAGCAGCACTGCCGGGGGATGCCAAGTCCCGACCTCCTCCCGTGCTTTATGCAGCGACAGCTTCGCCACTTACAAACCTTCCTGGAACGCGGCGGTACGTTTTCACGATGAGTAACAGAAAACTGCTGTGTTTCTTCATCCTGAGCATTGAGGAACTATCCCATTGTAAACAATAGATCTGACAGTTTAATGATGTTGCTCAACCTAACTGGTTCTGGCAAGCAGCACGTACGATAAGAGTGCAGCAAGATGTATGTTTAAGCACTTTCATGTTTTCTCAGCACACAGACCTCAGAAGGGCACCTTACCATTTCAAAATTCATCCACAAGCTACCTGCGCACCTGAGTGAAAAACAGTAAGTTCTCGGTGAAGTCTCACCTGGTCCTACAAGATCACGACATCAGGACAATCCCAGTCCCTAGGAACCTCTACAGCGGGAGCTCCAACACCTATAGACAAAACACATGTGCTTTTACTCTCTTCCTAAAAAGCATGTGCGAGCTTCCATTGCTTACAAAAACTTATACTAGGCTAAATTAAATACATGTGCACCCACGTTAACTGAATCAACTCGAAACCATCAATACATCTCAAATGTCCATCTGTTTACACAAGCCACTTGCAGCTTTCAAGTCGTGCTCCCTTTAGTGTAACTCTCAACCAAAACAGTCTAAGTGCAACCAGAAAGCTCTGCTGCGAGATTTCCATGCATAATGACCATGTGTTTATTGGGTTTTCATGTTCAAATCCTGTCAGAGCAGACATGCTATCCTTTCGCAAAATGCAACACATCCATGCCAGCCTCTCCCTCTTCAGCTGGAGAAACCTCGTAAAGCAAAGTTGGCTCTAACCTGGCCAGATATTATAGCTAAATTTAAAAAACTCCCTTTGCAATTCCAGTTTAATAGCTGTAAATAATATATTTTGCAGGGCAAAGACTTAATTTCTGAGGCAATAATGTAATTCCAGGGCTGGGAAGGATTAAGAGGACATATAAATAGCAGCAGATACAGGTAGCTGTTCTCAGGTAAGTTTCAGGTGATAAAATATTTTGATGAAGAACTTTGTAGTAGCTCCTCATTTATAAGAGTTGCTTTTTAATCTGAGTGGCTCACTTCAGAAAGGCTGCAGACAGCTAGCTGCATTTCAACTGGGAGGATGAAAGCCAGGACACATTATCCTACAGTTCTACAGCTGGAGTCAAACTTCCTTTTCTAATCTGAACTAAAGTTAATATTCCATTCCTTGACAGAGATGAAGCAAAATGCAGCTCTAGT
>VXAY01001311.1:150491-221542 GCA_013399855.1 Oxyruncus cristatus | reverse complement strand
GCCGCGCCGCGCCTGGCTGCCGCCGGCACCCCGGCAGGCAGGAGGAGGAGGAGGAGGAGGAGGAGGAAGGCGAGGTGGCGGTAGCAGTAGCGGGGAAGGGGCTGCGCGGGGAGTCCCCCCGGCGCGCCGGGGCTGCCTCAGACCATCCCCGACCTCCTCCCCGCCCGCCCCGCCGCGCTCCGGGGCGGCCCTGCGCGGCGGCCACCGGTAAGTGACGCGCCCGCCGCCCCCGCGAACGGCCATCGCCACCACCACCATCATCCTCCTCACTGTCCCCGGAGGTGGGGGGTGGCGGCTGTCCGCCCGCAGAACGAGCGGTTCAAGCGGTGGGGGCACCGAGCCCTTCCCGCCTTCCCCTACTCCCGCGCACCGCCCGGGAACTTCTTCACCGAGCGGGGCTGTCGCGGGACCCGGGGATGTCTCTTCCGACTCCCTTCCCGAGCAGCAGTTCCCCCTCCCGCCCTTTTGCCGAGAGTAAACACTCCGAGAGTTGCGTGTCCGTGGGCGTGTGCGTGTCCGCTGGCACCTCCCGCACCGGCAGCCACTGTCACAGCGGTGCGGTCGCTCACATGCTCAGCTGCCCGTGGGCACGCCCGGCGCATCCCCCCTCCTCAGCTCCCTCTCTTCATTCCCAGGACCCCCGGGCGCTGGAACCCGAGGGGGAAGCAGAAGTTTGGGGTCCCACCGCGCCCTTCCCCTCCGCGCTCTCCCCCAGGAGCCGGCGATGAGGTGGCGGGTTCGAAGCCCCCCGGTGTCACCCCGCGGGCCCAGGGGTTACCTCAGCGGCGGGCGGGGGCCGCCAGGATTGCGGCTCTCTGCTCCCTCCTGGAACCCTTGCCCGGAGCGGAGGGGCCGGGGCAGCCCCCGCCGTGTCACCGCTCCCCCAGGCAGGCGGGGAGCGAACGCCCTGTCTCCGCTGTCCGCCTCTGCCCCGGACCCCACGGTTACCTCCTCCTCCTCCTCCTCCTCCTCCTCCCGCTCTCCGCCAGCACCCCCCGCCGCTCCTCGGGGGAGCGCAGCCGTGTCCCGGGCTGGCCCCGCGGGGACCCGGCCGGGCGCTCCCGGGGCTCCGCGCCTGGGTGGGGGGTACGTGTGGGTGGGTGCGTGGAGAGTTGTGTTTTCCCCTCGGCAGCCGCTTGCTCTGCCTGTCCCTAACCCGGCTGCTCGGGAGACGCTCCTGTGCCGCGGGGTGCGGCGCGCCCCGGGGCGCGGGGGGTCGGCGGCCGCAGCCCCGGGCCGGGAGGGGTTTGAGCCGCCGCCGCAGCTAATAAAGTCACACTTTGCAAGTACGAGGTCTGCCTCTCGCTCTCTCTCTCTCTTATTTACTTACGGGGTCTTTTATTTTTAATTGAGCGTTCTGTACACGTGCTTTTCTGAAGCGCCGCAGCCGGCTGGACGGGGTTCGAGCCTGAGAGTGGGAAACGCAGAAATCCGCACCCGGAGCCAAATTGCTCAAAGAAGAGCAAGTTCGGTTATTATTCATCTCCACGAGGGAAGTCTTATCTTCTACAAATATTTGATACTGGGACAAGGCCAATAATTAACAAGAACAATCAAACAATTTCACTGCCTTCTCGGGGATTTAAAAAGTCATCATCTGGAATTCATGAACGTTACAACCTTTTTTTTTTTTTTCTTTTTTCCTGCTTGGATGCGTTACTGTGTATGATCTTTTCAGTGTGTGCGTGTGTCCCTAAGTGATTTTAGCCTTTCATGCAAAAAGATGCAAACCATTAACAGCACAGATAATATTCACAACTGCTGATTCAGTGAGACTTCAGACCTCTCCGTAGGAGTGCTGAGAGAGGGTGGTAACCCTGACGGGAAAAGGAGAAAAAAAGAAAAGAGCTGGAGGAATGTTTCTTTCTTGGCTTCCTCCCTACCTCTGTGGCAGGAACTCCCACGGGAGTCCTGTGGGTGGGATGGGAGCAGGGCAGATCTAACGCCCTGCTGCCTGGCACGAGGCTGGCTGGCGCTGCATAGTTGCAAGCATCTGCTCTTCCAGCCAGCCCTGTAATTCCTCTTACAGGAGAAAAAGCCAGGCTGAGAGAGGAATAGGACTCCTGAGCTCTGCAGGAGCATTTCTGGCACGGTGCAGGTTGAGGTGCCGGGGAGGCAGTGCAGGCTTTCAGGACCTGCAGTAAACCAAGTGGACCATTCGTATCCAAAAAACCCAAACACCAAACCCTTGCCTCATCTGGATTAAATTCAGACATTTGAGAAAGGTACCCACTTGCTAAACGGTAACGTTTCACACTGCACTGTCCAGTCACCAAATTCTCACAAGTTCTGGCACTGGCTGTCAAAGCCACAAGTCTTCAGTCCCCACCTGCTCCTGCAAACCCCATTTCTGATGGCTGGTGACCCCCAGTGCTGGCACAGGTAATGACATATGTTGGGCACCTAGCTCTGCTCTATCTCAGGTCGTCTCAAACCTGGGGACCTACAGCCAGAATGCCCGGGTTGGGCTGACAGCGTATGTTGTGTTGTCCTCACATCTTTCAGAGCTCTTGTCTTTTGATATGCTTCCCACCCATTGTTTTTTGCATAAGAAGTGCCCCCTCCTCCTTCACTACTTGCGTTATGAGAACTCCTTACAGTCATGATGAAGTTCCTTGCAGTTCAACACAAGAAAGGAATAAGGGTGGTTGGGTCCAAAACTAACCTGGTGCAAAGAGAAAAAGCCAAATGCGGTTTCATTTTATTTAAGATCAAAAGCACGATGGTGTGAGATTGTATTATGCTCTCCACAGGAGCTGTATTTTTCTACTTCTACAATAGGATTAAGGTGTTCAGTGGAAAAGAGAATTACAAAAAAAAGAAAAAAGAAAAGAAAAAAAAGAAAAGAAAAGAAAAGAAAAAGAAAAGAAAAGAAAAGAAAAGAAAAGAAAAGAAAAGAAAAGAAAAGAAAAGAAAAGAAAAGAAAAGAAAAGAAAAGAAAAGAAAAGAAAAGAAAAGAAAAGAAAAGAAAAGAAAAGAAAAGAAAAGAAAAGAAAAGAAAAGAAAAGAAAAGAAAAGAAAAGCCCCATTGGACTGGGAGTAGCTGCCTTTGAGTTTCTCTTGAATAATGGAGATAGTTCATTCCTAGAAGACTCTAGCATCTTATTTCCAAACGCTTTTAAAAACAATTGTGAATGCCAATAATTATTTTTACTATTTACTGCAGAGAATTAATTTTTTTTTTTTTATTTAAAGGAAGGATACCACCATTTCTGCATTGACTCATTTCAACATTTTCAGTCAACCAAATGCTTTTTAGAAGAACCTAGAGACATCTCCTTATTTAGCTCTGCATATTTGAGTGCACAGGATGTTGAATGTTAGCCCACATGGGCTGGACACAGCTGGGAGCACAGCTTCAAGCCACTTTTCCACCCTGAATAACTAAAGAAAGCATGAAAGAAAATTTTCGGTGCAACTTACCCAATGAAAGGTAAGTTACCATGCAAAAATTGCTACCTATTTTAAATTTGAAATTTGCAAAGCTCTGGATAACTCTCAGTTTCCCAGCATCAGGGAAGCATGGCTTGAGCCTGGTTCTGCTCTCGGGTGCGCGGGACATGACTGTGTTTCAATGAAAGGTATCAGCCACCTTTACCGTGAGCAGCACGCACCTAGAAATCAGTTTGTGCACTCGGGGAGAGTGGTTTATACACAGCTCCGCTTTCACGAAGTTTCCCCCCTGTCTGTACCTGTAAGTTCAACAATTAGCATTTTAGGCATGTTATTAAGGGAAAAAATGTACGGGTAGATCCCTCTGCTCACACAGAGCTGATCTGTTTTCTGTTCTACCTGACTTTGTCCCTTCACTACCACCCTCCACAAGATACTTTATACACTTTGCCTCATCCTCCCAGAAATTTCAGGGCTCTGTTTTTCTACTCCATTGAGTCTTGGCACACTCATTTTCACATGAGCTAGTGTGAAGTGCCACCTTCCTGATATGGAAATGGTTTGTTACTACCTCTCAGAGGTACAAATGGCAACACTGAAGAACAAAGCCTGGGTCCTATAAAACAACATTATCTTTGTGCCAAAGTAATCCAATTATTGAGGTACTGAGATAACCTTAAAGCCATATCAAAATGAAGAAACCACTTAGGAACTTACAAACGTCTGTTTTTGTATCAGAGTGCATCAGCACAAGAACACCCTTATGTGGTCCTAATCAGTCAAAGTACCGCTCTCATCTTTTACGTTCAGCGTGGCTTATCTACTCCTCCATAATAAAATCAGGGTGATACTTTCACTGATTTCTGCTAGTAGGAAAAGCCTCTGTTACTTATATTAAAGCAATGTGGTTCTGTGCAGGTCCTGCCTCCGTTCCCCCAGAGGCAATAGAGAATCCCATCTATGATATTTCAAAAAGACATTCAAATAAGTTCCTAGGGAACATAAAACATGCTGCTGTTGTGTCCCTGTCTCTATCCAGTTTCATGTTGGCTGGTTCCTCAAATTAAATGGTGGAGTCGTATTTCAGCAGAGCAACTGGCAATTTGGATCCCACATTTAGATCCTATTAACTAAATAAGGAATATATTTATTTTTGGTAGAAGGTGCATACAAAATCTAAAAGAAACAGGAAATGTTGATTAAATTAAATGTCAATGTGGTGTTCTGTAATTTAAACTATTGCAGGCGCATGGAATGATAAAGAGAAAAGGAAGCCAACTGAAAAAGTTAAGATACTTGCTTTGAGTTGTCCATGCTGAGCAAAAATTAAATATTACAAGAATCTGTAAACAGCTTTCAGCTTCAATAATAGATTAAAGGCCCAAGCAACACTCATCTATCATGCTACCATTAGTAACCCTTAGATTTCAATGAGATTACTCACTTATATAAAAATAAGCATAATCCATCAGGACACTCAGATGAATAAAGACAGTCACAAGGATGGATTTAAGAAGCAGACTGGAACTTCATTAACACAATATTTTCACATGTCAGGCAGTTAAGCAGACCCAGTGCAGGGATTACAAAGCTACAATTTAGGGCAGATCCTCCCTAATCTCTCTCTTACAACGAGCTCACATCTGAAGCCAGCCCTTCAACCCTTCCCCAAGAAAAAGGAGGACCTAAACCTCACAACTCTTCATTTAGGTTTGCTTCTTTTCTAGGCACAAATCCAGTTGCAAAATTCCAGATTTCTTTTTCATTTCAGCCTTAGTCCACACTGAACATTTAAAAAAATTTTTCATCAATTCTAGCAGATGAATAAAAATGGATATTCTCATACATTCCACTTCCAAATCCAACTTTTCAGCCTACCCCTGACTTGTGGCGCTACAAAAGCCATGGAAACAGTTTATGCCTCTCCTAACTATATCCTAATAGAAGAATATACCTTTCTTTATACCTGGATACCTGATCAAGTGACAGCATCCCAAGATCATTAGCCGTGATACAGGAGGAGAGGATTAAGATTCTCTAAGGCAGAGAGATGCCCAAAGCTTGCCTTCACTTTCACGTCTGCCAGAAGTGAGAGAACCCGCCCAGGACTGCAGCTGGCAGTCTCATGCATTTATTCTGGCTGTCCCCTTTCTTTCTTGGCTGTTTACCCCACCACCAGGTTAATTAATAGCGTTTTCCATGGAGCCTCCACTGGAGGTGGAGGAAGCACTTGCAGGATGAGAAACCATGTGGTGTTGCTTACTTACATATGGAGACCACTAGGAATGTGTCTTGCATGGCTCAGTGGGGGTCACTTAGGACTAATTAGTCAAGGGAGACCATTAGGACAGTGCAAACGTGGAACTTCCAGGACCTCAAGTAATCCAGGTATGTCAGCATGGTGCAGCGTTGTGCACAGCGTGCGCACTGAATTCAAGCAAACCTCTGCAGCAAAGTTTTCAAGGCCATTTCAAACAGTTTCGGGCACTCCGAGAGCTGAAGAAATCGTGGCGCCTCAGGTGGCGCGGAGCTTTCCAAAAGCAGGTGTCTTTCCTTTTTTAAATCTAGCCCCATTTTCTAAAACTGGTGATTGACTGGAAAAGGGAGGTAATCAAAATAATCTGTGACTTCTGAAAATAGAGGCCAGTTCCTGTGAGTAAGTTTTAGCAGGACTGCACAGTCAGTGTGTTATCAGTAGCACAGGAACAGGGATTTGTATATACTGTTTTATTAAGATTAGTATCTCTACAGTGCTCCTTAAATGAAAACAAAAGAAAAAAAAAATGCCGTAAAAGGACAGAAAAAATGACTCAATTTCCTGTCATTGCCAAAAGCCTCTAATTTTGAATATAATCAACCTTTGTGCCACAAGATAGAGCTTTTTTTTTAAAAAAAAAATATATATTTAGGTGCAGTAATTAATATTAAAATCAATGAAGAGGGGGAATGGTGTGACCCTGTTTAAAATTTGGCACACTGATGTGGGTTTATTCTCCAGCATGTATGAAATAAATAGAACCCTCAAAAAAAAGCAAGCAAACATAATAACAGACAAGAATTAGGTAAAGAAATGGCCAAATCCTCAGTCAAAAATACTTTTCCCTACTACAAAGTTTGTTCTCCTAATTTATGATCATTGTTTGAAAAATGATAGAGCATATACAATTTTTGCAACAACATTTTTCATGCAAAGCTGTCTTTTTTGCACTGCCATCTTTTGTGGAGTAACTAATATCCCAAGATTACTATCATAAAAACAAAAAGCAGAGGAGGTTGCACTGCAATGAAATGTCATTTGTATTTGTAACAGGGCAATCGCTGATTTAAAATTGGCATTGGAGCTCCTTTTGTGAAATGATTGCTAGGCTAAGAAAACAACGCCTTAAACCGGTGATGTCCGAATTGCCAAGGAAAACCTGAGGTTTAGCACTTGTCCTAATCTGTGTTTTAGCTATTGGGCCTGCACATTTTTCTGAAAATTGTGCATGTTTTCATGAAGTGTGTATGTTCGGTTGCTCTGAAAGGATCCTGTCCGACTGCTCATAAGATCACTGTCCAGAGGGCTCAAACTCTTTGTATTTTACCTTTAGAGAAAATGAAACGACACCATATAAACAATATGCTCTTAGAGAACTCAAAGCCTGTTTCACCTCACGCCTGCTCGTGTGGTTACAGGTCTGCAGTGAAGGATGAGCCGTGCAAAATATTTTATATTCTGCTTTTCCAGTGCGTAGGCATTCAGGTTGTTCACTACAAATGACTGCACAAGGTGAGAGGCACCGGAGAATCAGGCCCCAAAGATTTTCTATACTGGATCAGATCACTGGTGCATTAAGTGTGTCACCTCACAGCTGGATGCTCCAAAATGAACCTAGCTATCTGTGTAGTACTGTGGGAACTACTCTGGCAGTCAGGTTGCGTCCAGGAGAGGAGACTGGGGTTTTGTCTTTTATTTTCTTAGTGTATCTAGTCAGAACTGCCCTCATTTGTGATCAAATTGTTCAGTCTTCCTTAGCAGTTAAACAAATACATCTGATCCGTGTTGTGAAACAGGATGTAAGACATGGCTTTAAAAATTATAAATAATAGCAAGAGAGAAGAAGCCCAAAACAAAACAGCAAACATTACTTTTTCACTGTGTTCATATGCTTCTGTGGAATGAAAATTAGTCCACAATATAAGAAACACATAATAAGTATGGCATAATTTATATCAGGGTGTTTTTCACTGCAGAGCTAGTTCGTGGAACTTTAAAACTTTATATCATGATCCATTTAAGTCAGAAATGTGACAATATTACATGAACAACAATTATATACAATATGCAAATATCCTCTAGCTATAGGAAGTGCCAGATATCAGCAACATGAAGTAGCAAAAATGTATCAACACACAAAGCTGTCCAAAGCTTTCAGAGGTTTCATATGCTGCACCTCAGTGAGAATCAGATCACAGCTCATCAAGTCAAAGGCTTAGATGTTCCTAACACATTTCAGCATGATGACTTCAGCATCCAAAAAATCCAATACCCTTTCTCTGCAGAAGAGCAAAACTTAGCACACATGTTAAATACATGGATCCTAATTGTCACATAAGTGATGCAAATATCCAAAAGCAATTACATACCTGCTATCCAACTGAAAGTCGACAGCACTTATATCTGTCCTTAAATAGCTTCTCTGGAACTCAGTTTCCACCACCAAAAACCCCAACAAAACCTGAAAATAAAATGTGTGTCACAAGAAAACCCCCCAAAAACCCCACCCAAAACCTAACCTCTCCTGCTGGTGGCTTGTATACTATTTTTTAAAAGAGTTTCATTTCAATAATATTTTTAAACATATGCCATGTGACTGGTGATCCGGCTTCCCCAGGTCACACAGCGGAACATAAAAGCTTTCAAGGAGAACAGGTGTCCCACCATCCATTCACTCTCAGTCATTCTGAAACATAAGACTTGACTATAAATCTTTTGCCAAAAAAAAAAATTGAGTTCATTCAGAAAAGTATTTTTTTTTATCCTTTTTGGTTTATTTTTCTATTCTGACAGAACTGCTTCTCTCCAGACAACACAAAGTAGAGATGAGTAAACCAGTGATCTATTTCTGAAAATGTTTATGTGAAGAGCTGTTATTGATAAAGTTTCACTAGTAAAAAACAGCTTTTGGCTTGGACTCGTTTAAATGGGCTGATTTTCTGTTCTGACCGTGTAGCTGAAAGTCCTGTTGTGATACTCTGCTGTCGGGGAAGGGCCAGGGCCTGCAGTACAGTTGAGCACAGGACTGTCCCAGCATGTGCTGGAATACAGGGCGAGCTCCTGAGCAGGAAACCTGAGGTTCAGCCTCCTGCTGGCAGAAGAGTCATAGTAGGAAAGAAAGCCAGAAGAGGTAATGCCAGGCCACAGGGATGAAATCAAGATAGAAACAAGAACTCAAGTGGCACTCTGGAACCTGCAGAAATGATCTATTAGGCATATATAAACAAACCCCTCACTCAAGGCTCTGTCAGACGCATTAGGGGGTTCTGAATTAGTGTGAGTGTGGTGGGGGGTGTTTGCATTTTGTCTTGTAACTGACCTCAAAGCAGACTGAAAAGTTTGGAATAAACAGAAGGTCTCTAGTACGGACTTTTAGTCAGAAAAAAAAATCTACAATAAAATCCTATTGTATTCATCCTCCAAGCCAGAAACAGGGCTGGTATTTGTAAACCCAGAGCAGGGATTAGAAGCCAGGCTTGCAGACAAGGAGCAAATCCAAGAGTTCACAGCAAGGACTCTCCAACTACAGTATTCCTGAAGTCCTTCTCACCCAGACACCAGCTGTTTATATCTGGAATTTCTTTTTCATGGATTGATACTGATGCTTTCACAGTAAAGGCCTTCATGCAGCTGATTAATTAAATTTCTGTTTTGAGCAAGGAGGCTTCCAAAAAGAAAAGTGACTGTGAGATAACTAGTAGCCATAAGGAAGCAGACATTGAATTTTAAAGGGACAGGGGGGAGAAGGATCAGCAACAGGCACTGGACAAGACGAAGAGACACCAAGGAAGACACACAGGAGCCCTAAATAGCATCAGTCATGAAGTAGTGAGTTTTAGCACTGCTTACAGTAGGTAGGCTGCTCCTGGCCTGTTGGGAGGCTCACCACTTTCAGAATAATTAAATATTAGTCTGTGGTTTATAGCAGGCAGTGGCGTTTTACTGAGGAGCGTTTAACATCTCTTGCAAAAGCTATCTCGGCCTATTTCAGCTTCCTTTGTTTACAGTTGTAATCTATTTAGTTGCTGAATAGTTGGAATGGCATTGAAAACTAATCACCCTCCTACTCTCACGTTACCTTCCTCTACAACCTGTTTACCCGCCTCACCCGCTGTTTTCCTAAAAGGCAGCTCTCTGAAAGTGGCAGGATTACCATTTCTGTGGTGACACAGCTCATCAGAGAACAATGCACGTAGATGAACGTTATTTTGGAAGCAAAGAGAATTACTTTTTTTGGATACATTTATCCCACAGAGGTGGTAAATGCAATCTTGTTTGTTACTGTAATTCACAAAAATCATCTTCACCCCTCTTGGTGTAATGAATTCTGTGATGAACACCCAGCCAGTGCTTGTGTATGTGTGTGTGTGTGTGTGTATCAGGCAACAAGTGTGCAATAGAGCTCAAATTCACCCTGGTCTGTGAAGCATGTGAGCATCCTATGACTGAAAATATGCTCCCTTGCATAATCCTGAGATTAGCAAATTTCTACTAAAGGATGTCAGACAGAAATGGGAGGAGAAAAAGTGCTTAAGGTAAGCACAGAGGAAAACCCAGCCTAGGAAAGTAACCAACAGGATTCATGCTCAGTTCCAGCTGCATTTCTATCACTGATTCCTGTGTGACCTGGAGTGAGAAATGACACCTCCTTTGGCTCTAAAAACCCTTCTCTGAAAAACAAGAACAGAAGTAGGTGAAGCTATTTTAAAGATCCTTGGCTGGTTAGAAGACGTGTTGTATGAATGCCAATCGATTATAACCAACTTCTGACAGATAGGGGAGGGAGGGATAGCAGATCACAAAATATGCTCCTCTCAAACTGTGGCATTCATGAAAAATGTCACTGGCTGAAAGTGATTATCATCTTGGCAGCTGTGTTCAGTGGGATCTGGGATTGTGCAGGCAAACAGCTAAAAGGTGCTATCTGGGCCTTCCTCAGGTGTGCTCCTGGCCACTGGCATTTTTAATCATAAAAGGGGAGGGGTTTTCCAAAGGTGCCTCTGTGGGAAGGTGCTGTGGGCATTTTAAGAGTTGCATTTCCAGAGCTAGTGTTGGGACTACCTGGCAGGGCAATAGCTGGAGTTTTCATGCACTTCTGTATCTAATAATGCCTCCCACATGCTTTGTGCAACCGGGAGGCTTCTTGACAGGCAGAATTCACTGACCCAGTACATGGATAAATTATACCAACTATAAACTGAATCCATGGGCCAAATCCTTGTATTGCAGACTGAGGGCAAAGTTAAGCTCTTTGGTGTGGGATTTGTATTTTAGTGAAAGATTCATAAGTTAGGTTACTAAGGAAGTAAGTACACACATGGTCATGTCATATTTTGCTTTACTGTTAGCGTACTCTTTTTGTCAAAATCAACTGAAATGTCTGGATATGAGTGAAGCTGTGGGGCTTTTAAACTCACGTACTGGTAAAACAATTTTTTCATGAAACTATGTTTCCCTGTCCGAGCAGACAATGGATATTTTAATTTGTACAGTGAAGCCTACTACCAAAACAGCCATAGCAGCCTACATTAAGTCCAAAAGAGGAATCACAATCTTACAGGATTTGAGTTGAATATGGAATTAAATAGCAAACCTGAACAGGGCTCTATGGCTTGCATGGTTCCTCTGCTGTTTTTATTTCTGAAGACAAGACAGTTCCCCCCTAGAGGTTGTTCTGCTTGTATAAAGAGATAAAATAATTTCTACTCAGCTCATCTATCCATCTGTCTGTAATCTATACAGTTTGCTAATGTCTAACTGGACCAATGGTGTGATGTACCCTGTTTTTGGTTGGGAGCAGAGGAGAGGGAGGCAAGCAGGCAACCGAGAACCAGCCTGGGAGAAAGTCTTGGCTGGCACATAGAGAAGCATTTTTCCAGACGGGATGTCCCCTTGCTTCTCCCCAAACCTGTTGCTCTGCCGACACCCTACTCAGTGGGGGTTGCCTGGCATCCCTGTGGACAGCTGGGTAGCTGCCCGGGGCTCGCTGCCGCTGCATCAGCTCTGAGTGCCCTCCCCGGCACACCTGGCAGCAGACCAAAAAGCCGTTCTAGTCTTTAGCAAAGGTATTTCCCCCCTTCATGATGTTTTGAATCCTTTCTTCGAGCCTTTGTTACTTGCTCTTGGAAGAACTCCAGGCAGCCCAGAAGACAAAACAATGCAATACTTCAAAAAACACAGTTCATTTGCGTGTCAGGAAGGGTTCACACACACACTCGCTCCGCGAGGGTACGAGGCCATTTCTTTCAAAGCAATATCAATTCCCTCCCATCTCTGCCTTGCTGCTTTGCAGCGAGGTGTAACTGAGAAGATCATCTGCTGAGGTGATGTAAAACCCAGTGTCCCTGAATTCATTATTAGTTAAGCAAGGAACAGAGTCAAAAAGTCAGGAAAGGAATTTGTATGTGTACCTACTGGAGGCTCCAACCCACCCCTTGTATGTGCATAAAGAACACTATAATTTACAGACACAAGTAACAAAACCTACAAGGTTGTTTAAACTTTGTCTTTTAATAGGTATAATTCTGGTCTCTTTTCAAGCTGAAGTGTTTATGATTTGAAATCCACATTATCACAACTGTCTCTATCCCAGTGATCCCCTTCATGAAGCAAGTTACTTGTAGAAATAAATGACTCCATATCATTTTCTTAGAAGATTATTAAAAGACTCTCATAGCATTCGGGTTGATGCCAGTTTGAACTGGGTGGCAAACAAGAGGTGGCAAAGCAATTAACACCTCAGAAATATAACAGATTAAAAGTGAATATTTCTGTCTCATTCTGAACCCACTCAAACACAATGGATCTGTAAATTCAGACTTAGAAGCTGTTGGGGGTGAATTCTGCTGAGAAGAAATTATGTTCAGGGAAGACAGAGAAAGCATTGCAATGGAAAATAAAGCCCAACACAAAACAGAAATCTGAGAGAATGAAATATCTGAAAGATTAGATAGAAACAGAAATCAAAAACTTTTTATAAAACCCTTCCCATCCAAAAAGCTCTACAGGAGCCCAAATTGATGGAAGTCATGATTCTGTACATACCATAAGGTTTAGTTTTCCTAGAAAACGAGCTACTTCAAATTGATTGCCATTGTATAAAGGAGAGGCTTTACATTACCCAGCAAAAAGTCAAAACCCATGTGAATCACTTTCACCCAGTAAGTAATTCACAAAGAATCTGATTCTGAAAGCTAGTTATCTGTCTGGGTAGTATTACTGCTACACAAAGTGCCAAAGATATGGTGAGGGCCCATATGTCTGCAGATCCCCCCACCCAGGCACATCCACAAGGCGTGGGAGGTGGGAAAAGCGAGGCCGAGTGCAGTCCACACCAGCGCCCTTGAAACTTAGAGCCACAAGTGTTTGTGTATCTGCTAGTGAAGATTAGTCTATCCATATCTTAAAAATTCAATAAATAAGTGGAAACCCTTAAAATACAAAGGAAAAAGAAATTATATAGCAATTTCCCCCCTCCCTCTGTGCTAGTTTCACCATCAGTGTAACTCTGCCAGCTTTAATGCCTGTTATTTTTAATTTGCCATACAAGAGGAAAGGCAATCAGGAAAGTTCACGTGCTCACATACACTCATACACATGCGTGCATCGATATATCATACATAATTTCTCAAAGTAAATATGTAGTGATTAATTTAATATAAGAAATAATTGCAAACAGCATACTGGGTCATGGGTGACAAATCTAATCATTTACTGAGAGTAATATATGCAGAAATAAACAAGATTTATCTTATAAGCAATGTGTGGGAAGTTAGCTGTGATTCAGGCAAGCGTTTGGATTTCTTGTTTGTGGACAGAAGGTTGCAAATTTAACCACTTCACAGACACCCCTCTAATTTCCTGGTAATTAATGATTTTTGTAATGGTTATTAAGGCCTCAAGCCCTAGTACTGTCAGCTCATTATTGTATTTGTGAGTTAACTGTATCAGTTAAAAATATAGGTGGACAAGAAGCAGCTCCATCTTATCCTGGGCTGCTGCAGCGCTCTGAACTAGAACATGTAACCCCTCTAGTGGAAACTGGGAAAAGTGGCTGTAAAGAATTGCCCACGGAAAGAAATGGGCATCCCCCTTGCCTCCAAGATCAATAAATTAAAATTTCCCTGATCATGCACCCCTTCAAATGCCCCGGGCTCGAAGAGATGCAGCATGACTGATATTCTACTGCAGGATGCAGGAAAAGTGCTTGGAATAGAACGGGGTGAAATGAAGGAAATAAGGTTTGGGCCAAGCATCCTGTTTCACTCCAATGAGAATACAATTAAGCTGAGCCACCCTGAGAAGTTTCCTTTTAATAAACAGCCATGTCAATTACAAAGTCCTTTAGAACTTGGATGCTGAGACAATGCAATTAACAGAGAGGGAAAAAAAGGATGACAGGTAATAAACTTAGACTACCTCTATTTCTTTATGTGTTTTAATGGGATGCATTCCCACTTCAGAGAAGGGGACCATTGAGTTATTTGAATGGTCTCATTTTCCTGCACAAATGGGAATGAACTGAAACCTGTTATTGTTGCCCAGTGGTGTGGTTGCACGGTCTGAACACAGAACTATGAGCCTCACAGTCCTGAGCAAGCCAGGACTTCCATCCTCATCGAAGCCATTGGCTTTCTCCCATCTCAGTTTCCCCATATTCAAACTAGTGAAAATACTTACCCTTGGAGTTCCTCAAAGGTGAAATGTATACTCAGCAGCAAAGGGAAGTTATTAAGTCTATGTACACAGCACGAGTGTGTAAGCACACAGCACTGGCCACCTGGGTTCCCAAAATCCCCTGTCTTTGCACACAGATGAAGACTGGCCTGGCTACACTGAGCAATGGCATCTTAGTTGTTGTGTTTTCCTTGTCCTCGTCAGGGATTCTCGTAATGCAAAGACAGCCACTCTCTCATCATTACATCATCTCGGTATCTAAATAAAAACTGTCAGTAACTTTTTACACACTACTGAAACTGAGGGCATCTGTATCTGGGTGAGAAAATGTTTTTTGTGCATTAGATAAAACTACAATTGTGAAAGAAAAGCTTCATTCTCTGCAAGGTCAGGTTAGTTGTGTTGTGCCTATAAACAAGTCAAATGAAGTTAGGATTAGGTGGTACACAGGGAATGTCACAAGTTTCCACAAAAGGTTTCTTTCAGGAGGAAATGGAAGACTCCTCACAGATGAGCTCGTCTCAAGCAAGTTCCTGAACCTCCTGTTCCCACTGCACAACACTCTGGACTTGCTGAATTTTAGGGTAGATTGATGGATCCATATTGCAAACACAAATACCAGTTTGCTATGTTGCCCTGGAGTGGGACGACTGGTTGGATAGGAGGAGCAAAGAGATCTGTCCTTGTCCACTTTTGGAAAACTGAGGAGAAGCAGAAAACAATTCTTCTTTCTGTGAGTCTGTGTTGCACCTTCCCTCCCCCCTCCCTTTCTTCTTGTGAAAAATGAGGATAGCATTTTACTTTCCATTTTTTAATGTGTCTCATCCTCGAAGATTAATATCAGCCATCAAGATGGTAGTTATGTGTATATAATTCTGTATTTTTTCTCTCCGTGTATAACCTCAAAACTCTTTATTGATTTACAGACTTTTCAAGTGCTGCTCGCACCATCCTGTGATACATGATTATGTATCACATACTTTGTTTCATATAAATGTTCATGTGTACAGGCAATTTTCCAGTATTCAGAAAATGTTGTAAAAGTAGAAGTGTGAAACATTCATAAGACGCTAGAAAGTGTCATGCCAGATTCAAGAAAAGCTTCTTGGAACCCACACAGCTGGTCAGAAAATACCCCTGCCTGCAACCCAGGTTTGGTTAGTTTTTTAAAAAGGGAGGTTTAAGAGATTTCATTTTAATATTTTAATGCCGGCAGCTTGTGGTGCCTTACAGTAATCAATCCTTACAACTGATTAATTCTGATGATACTTTAAAGGATGTGCTGTTACATAAAAAGAAAAGGGGATTTTACCCATTTATTATTTGCATAATGATTGAGGACTCCCCTCAGTTGAGTGCTTGCTAATTTGCAAGACAAAAACTGAATGGTCACTTTCAGCGTGCACCTAGTTAAGTCCTAGTGGAAAGCCAGGGCTGAGACTTCTCTTTGCATGTTTGCATACAGCTGAACCCGTACCTTCAGAGCATTAAAGTGCTACTACCGAGATTTTCAAAGCAGCCTGTGAAATTTAGTGGGATTTTCACAAGCAAGCCTCTGCTCTATTTTGAGAAATTGAGAGTAAGTGCAGGTGCAAGCAAAGATGCTAATATAAATTCTAACTCAAAGTTCAAGAACCAATATAAAATAATTAATTTGAAGTCATAAATCAAATCCTTGTTATCTAGTGTTTACATTTTAGCAAAAAGGAAAACTGCATGACTCCCCAAATAACTTAAACAGCACACACAGGGATTCTTGCTATGCTGGTGTCATTCCTTGCCTGCATTAAAAGAAAACTAATCACGTAGGAAATGACCACTTGATCCTAACAGCAGATCCCTGCTCAGTACTTTGTGAGAGATCAAAACAGCAAGGCGATGCTTACTCCCCTCTCGAGGAATTCCTCCGGGGCTCAAAGCTGGCATCTACCTGCAGAAAATCACTGGGGTTAAAAACCCAGCCCCGATTCCACATCAGGCACTATCCTGCTTATCCGCAGGACAAGCCATTTTTGTATCCAGATGCATTTTTAGCACGATCACACTTCCTACGTTTCCCACCACTGTTACTTTAACTGGATTTTCCTGTGCTTGGAAGCCTGAGCGTTTTGGCAGGCGTTACAAATAGAAGTGCAGCTTTTGACCTCCGGGCATTATCCAGGACGGCACCGCACATTCATCAGCCTGAATGTAGTGTGAGTTTTATGGACGTTTCCGCTGTCAGTTCGTGGCAGTTTCTAGTCTGCCCGGTTCTCCTTTCCGATCAGATGAGCACCTGTGGATCTCAGGGCTGGGCAGCCCACGTTAACCATTCAGACTCTGGTGCAGCCTCCGAGACCGCTGCTGACAGCACAGTGCACCTGAGCACTGTCGTGTCCAGGGTACAAATCCAGTAGTCACACAGGGCTTTGTATCAGTACTGGAGAGCTGAAAAAGTAGATGTACAAGTTTTCTAGGCACCGTGCTCAGCCAGCCACCAATCACCCCATCTGGAAGGGGGAGGTAACACCTGTAAAGGAGCACTTCAGAGCAAACAGGGATTATAACATACCTGGCCAAAACAAGGCTGGCATTACTTATCTTCAGCACACACCGTAGAGGAACTCTAATGCTGAAGGTCCTGCAATGATTTTATACAGTCTGGCTCTTGATCTATCAGTAAAACCCAAAAAGCCTGTGTGTGCCCGAGTGTCACACTGCAAGAAGCTACACCTGTGTGGGCTTGATGAGCATTGTCCTGCTCCATCCAAGAACAATAGTCAACCTGCTTCTTCCCTTGTCTTGCTGCAGATGCACTGATTTGAATGAAAATATATAAATATAAATTTAACACCTTGCCTGCATTACAGCGTTTTGGACTGGCCACCTTGTACATGCAACATGTGATGCTCCCGCAGCCACTGCTCTTTGAGGTTAGTCAGTGAGTCCATTCTGCCGTCTGCTCCAGATGAACAGGGTACTTTGCTCTGACTTGAGGGCCCTGGACATTTGGACGTTTGCCAGTTTTTGAGTTAACTAGAAAATTAATTCTGCAATAGTGTTAATTTCTTCACAGTAGCTGGTATGAGGCTGTTTTGGATTTGTGCTGGAAACAGGGTTGATATCACAGGAATGTTTTAGTTATTGCTGAGCAGGGCTTACACAGAGTCAAGGCCTTTTCTGCTCCTCAGCCTGTCCCACCTCCCAGGAGGCTGGAGGTGCACAAGAAGTTGGGAGGGGACCCAGCCAGGACAGCTGACCCCTGCTGACCAAAGGGATATTCCATACCATGTGGATCATGCTCAGCGTATAAAGGTGGAGGAAGAAGAAGGAAGAGGGGATGGAGTTGGTGGAGTTTGTCTTCCCTATTCACCCTTACACGTGAAGGAGCCGTGCTCTCCTGGAGATGGCTGAACACCTGCCTGCCCATGGGAAGTGGTGAATTAATTCCTTGTTTCGCTTTGCTTGAGTGCACAGCTTTTGCTTTCCCTATTTAACTGCCTTTATCCAAACTGAAGAGTTTTCTCACTTTTACCCTCCCAATTCTCCTCCCTGTCCCACCGAGGACAGAGAGCGAGCAGTTCTGTTAGAGCTTAGTCGCTGTCTGGGGTTAAACCACGACAGCGAGTGAAACATTTCAGTTTAGTGCATGGGATAATGTCTCTCTCTAGTGGCTAGGTACAGTCACTATAGCCGCCTGCTTCACTTGCAGCTTTGATGGCATTTCTAGTCAAACAGTCACTGCCGTAGTCAAATGCTGTGCTGAAGGTCCCAGGTTAAAGCACTTTATTGAGCACATCATCAACGTGCAGTCCTGACTTCACCAAATCCAATTAGCAAATGTTCATTTTGCAGGGACTGTTGGCCGTTTAAATTTGCAAAAAGACTGTTGCTTAGAAAGAGGTAAAACTTGGTGAAAATACCCAAGGCTTGAGAATTGGTTTGTGGCTGAGTATATCTCAGCCAAACTAAAGCTTTTGGCACTGTGAGTCTCAGGACAACTCTGAAATCCCAAGGATATATAACATTTAGACAGAGGGTGAGAATAAGCTTTTCTCTTAGCTCCTGACGTATTTCAACTTCCTCTCCTAAAAGCCAGCAGAACATTTAAGTGGGGGAAATTCTAATAAAAGAGGGTGATGTTTGAGTGTTAAAAGGCTGCTAACTTGATAAGGTTCTATCTTCCTCTCCACTTCTCACAAGCAACAGTTCAAGTGATCAGTGACCAAAGGCCAGATTTTTAGAGGTAACTAGATGCAAAAAAGAAAACAGCTGCACACCTAGAAGGGATTTCTGAAATTCTCCATTGTGCATATGGAGAAAATCCCAGTAAACACCTGCCCTGTTACACATCCAGTTTTCTCTGAACAATAACTGACCTTCACTAGTACTGATATGCAGTGGTTGTTTGGTAAAAATAACATACGGATTTCAATCCAGCCTTCAACATCCGACCACCACCAGGGTCATTGATGTTGGCTGGGCTGGGAACTTGTTGCAGCAAGACACCAAGGGGAGGTCCATACTGCCACTGTCAAGGTTACATGCATAATTAAGAGATTTCCATCTCTAAGGCTGCTTCTCTTGCAATAAGAGTCATTCAGCCACACGGCTGAAAAACTCATGGTGGTGTTTTTAAGCACCTGTCCCGTTCTGCCAGAGTGTTAAATGGAATCCCTTTGCAGATGTCTTGCCAGAGTGTCATTCTCTAAAACAGGAGGGCAGCTGTGTTGGGTGGTGGAGCACCTGGACCCTTGGACACCTCGAGAACTCTCTGCCAGGACAGTTCCCCCCCCAGCACTGAGGCAGGGAGGGCAGTGAGGTGGCAGCTGGGAAAAAGACTGTGTTCTACCCTCTCAATGCAGAGCAACTTTGCTGCAGTGAATGGGAGAGACAGGAACTGCAAGAGAGAAAGAAATGCTGGATAGGAGACAGGGTATGTTCTAGGGCTAGCAAAAAACACTGCTTTTGCATATGGCTAAGCCAAGAAGAAGGGAAACTTTAGGATGGGAAACAGCAGAGAAAGCTCTTGCACCAAATTTTAAACAAGACATTAATTGGGGCTGGAGAAATAATATCTTCATGTTCTCCCAAGGCTGCAAACAAATCGGTGGCAGAAAAACAAAATCTGAGATCTCTTTCCAGTTTTTCAGTCCCATTCTGTATTTCCCAGATCATGCTATTTTTTATTTAGGGGAAAAAAAGACCAAACAAACACAAAAACCCCCACCCAAACAAACAAACAAGATCCTTATCAGAGATGAGCTGCAGGACTGATATTTGAAAATTAACACATAGTTTGCTGTACCTTACAGGTTCTGTCACTGCATTTATCTGGGGCAAACAAAGGGTTTGCCTAGTTCTAAGCCCAGTGAAATGGCAGAATTTGAACTTCATTGCCTGAAGCCTCCAGTCTATGCTGAAACCTTATCACATGCAGGGCACTTTGCTGGCCCTTCTCACGTGAGCAGGACCAGGCAACAAAGGTAGCCCTGACACACGGAGAAGGATGTTGTCCTGTCCTGGAGCAGGACCGGAGATGCACCTAGAGGACAGTTAGGAATGCCTGACTGGCACTATCGGGGGTCTGTCCCACTCTGCAGGTCAAGCCCTGCTGCAGCTAATGGCACATTTCAGCAGGGAATAAGGCCTGTGAATTGCAGCTGTACATGAATATTGATAATAGCCGCCAAACGCTCTTCCTTCTATCTCCCCTCCCAGGAGGGGTGAAGTGCTTTCTCAGCAAGGGTGAGACAGTGCTTCCAGCGAGGCAGGAAGGGGAAAACTGTCTCCCGTCTCTGCTGCCTTAGGGCTCACTGTTGCTTATACGAAAACAAGTGGTGAAGCTGCCATTTACTTGGGAGGAGGCAGGATCGGACCCTCATTTTTCTGCCAGACAACACACCCTCATAATTATGTATTCACACCATATTTTGATAATGGTTCCTCACAGACTAATTAATATGAATGTTTAAGAAGTCTAGTTTAATATGTTAGTACTGAAGGAGAGACTGCAGTCCTATGGGAGATTATACATATTTCCCACTGATGAGTACCTTAAATCTTAATGTGTACGGAGAGAGGGGAGCATATGAATCTACAGAGCAAGACACAGATGCTTCTTTTACAGGATGGATTTTATACAATTAAAAATCAGTTTTCTTGGAAGCAGCAGCGATGATTATTTTTCCTTTCTAATAGATGTGTCTCTGTTTGAGGTCTAATATAGCATGCAAACTCTGAAGCTTTTCCTGCCATCTAGAGGTGTGGGTTCTCTGGTGACTAACAGAGTGAGTTGCCTTTGTGGCATCTCTCTCACCACAGCACTAACAGGGGCTTTTTATTCTATCCAGCCAGCTGTTTTCATGAAGATTGCAAGGACCTAGTAACTTTGAAAATGCTGTATTTCTTGTTGATGAGCACAAAAATTCCTGGGAAAGGATGGGAAACAGAGATCAATCACTTTGTAAGACCTATTTCCTTAGAAAAGTAGTTTAAAACCAGTTTTAAAGTATCTTAAAAATGTCTTTAAACAAACAAACAAAAACCCCAACAACAGCAAGAGCAATGGAAATCAGCTCTAATGATCTGACTCACAGGGGTCTCATCATTAACAGGAACTGACTCATTGCATTTGTTAGAAATTGCCATGATGCTGTTTTATCTGCCCTTTGTGTCTTGGGAGCTGAGAAGGCCAGATGAAGCTTATCCCAAGCACAGACCGCAGTGGCAGGCCTGGCTGGCCCCAGTGAAGACGCTGTATATGGCTTTTCGCATGCCTGATTTCAAATTGTCCCTGGTCTGAACACATATTACCAAGAGAGAGAGGGCACATTGGAGGCCCTAGAGGCTACCGCTGGATCAGTACCTTGATCAGTTCAGGGACAGTTGTGACCAGCTGAACAGTTTAGGTCAGAGTGTTTACGCAGCAGAGGTCTCTGCTTCCTAACACAGGGGAAACAAACCCCTGTATCTCCGAGTCTGCAGGGTGTATCTGAGCTTATGGTGACCTGTAGATACACGGGGTACAATACCAGCACATGGTACCTGTCACAGGATTATACCTTAGAGCAATGCACCTCTGAGAGTGAGGTGCCAGGGGACATTGAACCCTGGCCATCACTCTCCACTGCCCCTCTCCTTCCAGGACAGTCACAGCACAAGGACCAGCCTCATCCAGTGCCAGTACAACCAGGATACCAGTGGCCAAAGTTTGCTAAAAGATGGAACCTGGAGGTGGGGACAGCATTATTTCTGATCCCTGTTACTCCTAGTGCAGCTCAAGCCATGGTTAGTCATTTTTAACTCATCCATTTTGCCATCTGCTATTCTGTCCTTTGCAACAGCTGACAACAGTGCAAGGACATGAGAGCTTCCACGTGATGGTTGTTTAAAAACAAACACACACTGTACTGTTGCCAAATATTTGTATTACTGAAGAAGTCAAAAGCCTTGGCCATGGCTAAAAATCCATTGTTTGAGCTCTGATAAGAGCAGAACAAAAGGATGGTGCCTTGTTAATAATAAAACAAAAGGCTAAATATAAGATCAAAAGATGAAGGAATAAAAGAACAGAAAAAGACAACATATTTGACTTTATAAACACAACAGAAGTCACCTAAGCAAGTCTTAGTTTTAGTCTAGAGTGGGAGAAAGATAAGGAAATAATGATAAGAATATTTAAAGGGTGTTCCCTGGGGACTAAGGCCCTGTGGGACCACAGAGGGAACATAGGAGAAGACAAGGTGAAGATGGTGCCATCATGGGCTGACCAGAGTTGAAAGTCCACCTCTCTGGTTGTAGTTGTCTGGCAGCTACACTGAAACCAATGAAAACCATTGAATGTCTCCCTTACCTTACAGTCTGTGAAGTCAGTCAATGGCAAGAAAGTGCAAGTCCTGGGATTGCATTCAGCTCACCTACGTAGGCAGTGGGCACTAACTCAGCAGCCCCTAGAGAAAGGGGAAGTGTCAAGTGAAAGTGGAAAATTAACTACTTTTCCCACCTCTCAAGGTAATCCTGGCAGATCAAAGCTGAGGCACAACAGAAGGCAGCTTGAGGAAATTTAAACTCCTTTACTACTTATCCTTTACTTCTGCAACTGAGATCTGGGTGGCTGGCAGAGAATTCCCCATGAACTCCACTTCCCTTTGAAATGTGTGCCCCCAGTTAATCTGAGGGAGTCCAGATCTGCAGACATTCTTAAAAGGTCCATCTTTTGAAGGGATATCTTTAGAAGGGCAATGCTGTCTAAAAAAATGTAAGTTAATATAGGAATAAACCTTTCTTCAGCTTTTTGCTGAATGATTTTCTGACTAACATGAGTTGTCCAATTTCCAGCTCTACCACCAATTTTCCACATGCTTTAAGCAAGGCACGATTGTTTTCCCACATGTTCCATTATATATATATAATTATGTAATCTATATTATAGGTAAATAATTATCTATATTGCATTTATGAGATGTGTTTTATTCATCTCATGCATTTCATATATATATGTTCATATACATTCCTCTCCCCCATTGTCTTATCTATGCAGCCCATAATTTCAAAAGGATGAAATTCATAAAGAAACCCTTACCATAAGGGCTTTTGAATTTAGTTTGCTCTGGAATTGCCACTAAAAATGACAGCAGCTGCTCCTGGCTGTATGCTGTGACATGCCTCAAATCCTACCCTATCTATAGCTGTAACACAGAGAATTGAATCTCTGTGAGCTCTGTGCTGAAGAAGAGGAATCCATGACTAATTCTACTTCTCCTTTTCCCCAAAACAGAGTCCACCTCCACAGAACTGACCTACTTGCCCCTTAACCCGTAGCTCTGCCGTCAGGACCAGTTAGCCTGTCTGTAAGGAAGGCTCTAGCTGGAAAACAGCGGAATTTGGAGCTGCTGCACGACACAGTAGAACAACTGCCAGGTTATTCATTTTATCTCACCCAAAAACCTGCCTGCCTTCAGACAGGTAACTGTGCAAATGAGCAAGTGCCAGACCCCAAGCCTGTGTACATAAAAGTGGTAGGGATTCTGCCTTTTTCCATTTGTTCTTGTAGGTTTTATACAGAGCCAGGAGCAGTAAACATGTATGAGGTACCCATTTGGGGTTGATAAGGTAAAGAAAAATCAATCCTGTAAATAAAACCAAATTTTTTTCAAAAGGTCTAGGATTTTCAGGTGCATTTTAATGGTATAGCTGAAGGTTATACAAACAAGATTATTTTGAAAACTGTTGTGAGGGACCGAGAAGGAAGAAAGGCCCAAAGCCTTCGAGTAGAGAATGGAGTTCACCCTAATGTAGCACTCATTTCAGAGACCTTAAAAGTGTCCACTAACAGTGAATAATCCTACCACAATATATTAAGTACTATGTAGAAGTGTTGAAGGCCAGGTTGGATGGGGACCTGACAACATGGTCTAGTGGGTGGCATCCGTGCCCATGGCAGGGGAGTAGGAATTATATGATCTTTAAAGCCCCTTCCAAATCAAACCATTCTATCATAAATTCGAGCTTTTTTACTCTTCCATTCCACATCATTAGAAAATAAAAGAGACCAAGTGGAAGAGAATCACACCTTTAGGGAGAAGTTTCAGTGCCTCAGGAAAGACAGAAAGGAGGTTGCTCAAGCCTTTGTTTTCCTGCCAGGGACTGGCACCAAACACTGGAAGCTCTTCTTTCTTGCTCCAGCAACAGGGCTCTGACCTTTAACCAAAGCTGGTACACCTCCTGCCTTCTGTTTGGTGGAATCTGATCTAAAATGAGCACAACTTGAAGGCCAGAAAAGGAGATGCTTCTAGCAGAGGACTCCTAGTGATGAATTACATAGCCTTCAGCAGGTAACTCTAGTATCTTCCTTCATTTCTTCTTGAAATTAAGGCACAGGCAGATAAGAACATTCTAATACTTCAGAGGCAAAACTATTTTGGAAAGTTTTTTGAATCCCAAACTGCTGGTGGCACTGCATAGTTAATCAGTTTAATGACTGAGACATCAGGAAGTTTCTACTGTTTGTCAGTACATGTCTGACTGCAAGGTGACTGGTGGACATCACTTTTCACAGTAAAATAGGTCTAAATATCACATTTTCTGAGAGCAAGAGAGCTAAAGCAGTAGAAAGATACAGGAATTCTTGCACTTGGGTCACTCACCTTGACTAGATAGGGCCCAAAAACATGTAGGCATTAACTCACACCAATTTCAGTGAAAAGTTGGTGGTGGGCCTGGGTGACCAAATTGCACCTGTCCAATAGTTCTCTCGTGGGCAACATGAGGTAAATGGAGGAGTTTCATCCTGGAACTCAAGACATATCACAAATACTACTACAAAGAAAAGAAATCCTCTTTTTCATGTTTACAGACAGGTAATTTACTTTTTAGTATGGGGAAAGATTTATCTCCATTGCTTGAAAATTTAGTTTTCCTTTTTGTGGTAAATCAAGAAATACGCGGACTGTGAGTCTGACACCTCAAAGAAATAATGAACCACTGAAAAAGAACAAACAAAATCCCAAACACTGTAACAGTCAAAAGATTAAATTTCCTTTAAAGGAATGAGGGGGGTTGAACCTGCTCTTTGCTTTACATTCGGTTTGTACCTACTTCATGTGACAAAGACCGTCTCTGTGAGAGTTAGCTATAACCATCACAGCTGTGTGTCCCTCTAACAAACACTGAGAACCAAAGCAAGTAAGAATTCTGAATGACAACAAACTGGCACACTAAATAATTAATTTTTTTCTACAGGTATGCTTAAGGATGGTCTAGCTTTTAGGTAAATGCTTAATTAAATAACTTAAAAGCCCGCAATCCCAAGTTGTAAAAATATTTTTCTTCTGATGCCCTTTTTCTTCTGGCAGACAGTCTTATTTAAAGCACTCTTTTGTTTCAGAGCTCAAAATCATTTGATGATGAAATTCTTGGATAAAATTCTACAGTAGTGGATATATTACATCCATGAAGGGGGTAGATTTTCATTTCAGCTACACTTGTACCTTGTATACTGGCATTTTGCTGTCTCTGATGTTCATCTTACTTGCTAAAACCTTCCCTTTGACATCTCTAACAATAATAGGTCCCACAAAATTAATAAATACATCCTCCTGATGTTGAGGATGTGGGAAATGAGTCATGCAAAATTGAAGGCTGCCTATCTTTCTGAAAAACCTTGCATGTGTTGAATATGTACTACTTGTGTATATTAGAATACTGTCATTGAAGTGAGTTGAGTCATCCAGAAAACATGCGCTTAGCAGCTTGCAAGATGAAACTTGTATGAGGACACAGGGAAAATTAGTGTCAGTATGGGGAATGGAATCCATTTCTTCCTGCTTTAATCATCCACGACATTTTCTGAATGCTCCTTTGTTCTGTACAATGTAAATAATGACACAGCCATTTTTCAGATATGCTGTATAATGTGCCCAAGTCCTTGGAATACTGGATATGGTGCCTTAGTATCCATTACTTCTCCTACGAAAGGGATTCAAGAACAGATGCACTGACTTTGTTCATCTCTGTAGAATCTCTGTTTACCTCTGCATCTTATTTTCCCAAATGACTTAAGTTAAATAGAAAAAAAAAAGGAAAAAAAGCTGAATGTTGAAAAGTTGACTGTTTTACTGTTAGTGAGCAGTAAAATTTTAAAGTAAAAGTCTGAGCTTGAAGAAAGATGTATTCATAGAAAAGTGGATTTCAGATGTAAATGTCCAAAAAGATGAATGCAACTTTCTCTTCTTCTTTTTTTTTTTTTCTTTTACAGTTTAAATTACCATTCTGTTCTTGACTGCAAAGACACTGTACTGTGACCAAGACATTCCCCTTGAGAGAGACACATGGTCAAATCTCTGGATACACAAATCAATTTATTCTTTTTAATGCCTCTAAAAGTGCTAAGGATTCAGGTCCAGTGTAATTGTTAGCCTTCAGATGGCTCTTTTAAGCTCTTATCACGGACTGAATTGTTTGGTATATACATGAACTAGTTCTCTGGTTTAGGCTGAAGCAGACCCCGGTGAGTACTCTGCCAGCTCTTTTTGCAAGCTCCGCTTTTGAGAGCTGTTGACAAACACTTTGGACAATAATTCTGTCCTGCAATCATCCCATGAATTCCTGTTCTTCTGCTGAACGTGCCATACTTGGAATAAAAGCCATTGCTTCCCCGAGGGCAGAACCACAGTTCTAGCTGGCAGTACTGACCTTGACATCACGTACTGTGTCGTTTGTACGTAATTCTTTTACATGGAGATATGGAAAATTGTTGCTGACAGTGCGTTTTGTGTTATTTTTCCACTGACCGTGCCCACGGAGTGTAAATGTCAAGCAACCATTTACCAAATCTTATGCATTACAACATAAATGTACCGGTAGTTCACAAACATGTAAGAGGAATTTCTTCATTTTGTTGTGTCTAAGCAGGAGACCCAGCAAGCTCAGACAACATGATAAAATTTAGCTGGCTGTTTGTTATGCACCCTCTAAATCTTTGTCACTTGAGATAAACACATCCCTTGCAAACACGGTGGGAATCACACTTACATGGGGTTTTCATATATCAGGCTGTAGTCTCTTTCACTTATACTATATTCACCATATATTATGTAGTGATATATATAATAAAAATTTAATACTATATATTCACACTATACACCATCAAAAGGCCTTTCCTCTAAAGGTCTCATCAGAAATTATTTGCCAGCTCTGTCATGCCACACACGTGCATGCACACTCCTAAAGCAACCAGCCTCTTTGATTTTGGCCTTTCTAAAACACAACAACAGATTTCTCTCCCCGCGGGGTTAGAGTCCCAGAGAAAAAGGTCTGGAGAGATATGTATGCATGTAGTGGAAGCAAAATCTAGTCCATCAACTTACTTAAGATCAACACCTAGAAGATTACTAAGCTTGATTTTTCCGATACTGTCACTACCAAGAAAAGTTGTATCCCTTTGATTGCTCTCATATCAAAGGAACACATGTGCTGGTGGAATCATATTTATATGCTGCTAATGTTGAGCTAGAGAGAAGCTGGAGAGTGCAAAGCTACTTTTTCATTTGGAAAAAAAAAGCATAAAAAGCAAGTGAGACACAGAGCGAAGTAGCAGAAAGAATAGGGACCACTACCACCACCAACTCCTTAGGCACCCAGAAATGCAGGAACAGCAAGTGAACCATATGGCTTCAAGGGTTTCCCTAAGGAGTGGTACAGCAAATGCTGGAACTGGGGCACTGGTGGGTACCCCGAGGAGATAAAGAATGCTAACATTTTCCTCACGTAAATAGAAGTTGTGACAAAACAGAGAGAAGTATCCTTCTGGCTTTTCCTATCTTTCCCCTGCTAATTCAGGCTGTTAATCTTAGATGCAAAGAGTGCATTTCATGTGCAATGATACCCCTGCTTTGAAAATTTGTGAAATGTGTGCAGTCTCTTGAAACGTGCTGGGCACATCCACACGAGACCTGTGACCATGGTACACAGATTCCTAAGTGGACACGCAGAGCAAGGGGAAGAGGCTGGTGTGACACCACCATGCCAGTGCTGCTGCACCAACCTCCCCTCATGAGCATCACATAGATTGGCCTGGGTTGGAAAAGACCTTAAAGATCATCTCATTCCAAACCCCTTGCCACAGACAGGGACACCTTCCACTGGACCAGGTTGTTCAAAGCACAATCCAAGCTGGCCTTGAACACTTCCAAGAATGGAGCATCCACAACTTCTCTGAGAAACCTGTTCCAGTGTCTCAGCACCCTCACAGTATTTTTTCTTAGTACCTAATCTAAACCTACTCTCTGTCAGTTTGAAGCCATTTTCCCTTGTGCTGTCACTCCAGGTCTTTGTAAATAGTCCCTCCATCTCTTTTGTGGGCTCCCTTCAGGTACTGGAAGGTCACAATTAGGTCACCCCAAAGCCCTCTCTTCTCCAGGCTGAACAATCCCAATTCTCTCAGCCTTTCCTCACAGGAGAGGTGCTCCATCCCTCTGATCACCTTGGTGGCCTCCTCTGAACCCTCTCCAACTGGGACCCCCAGGGCTGGATGCAGCACTGCAGGTGGGGTCTCACTGGAGCAGAGCAGAGGGGCAGAATCACCTCCCTCTGGTGTTTGTTTGAGTTCCCGTTGCACATCAGCAGGATTTACAACAGCCTGCACTGTTTTTGTGGACAAGTTTTCTTGTTTCATCCACCCAATCTCAAAGGCAGAGCAAGGATCACTCACTTTTTATTTTCTAGTGTCAGGACTTGCAGGTGCATCTGGGGACAACTGCTAATAAATTCAGATGTAGTGTGCTGGGTAAAGTGCCGTCTTCCAATTGCATTTTCACAACATCTAGAGGAAAAAGTCTGGCAAAGGCTCCAAGCAGCATCACACTACAAAGCAAGCTACTCCAGGAAGACTGTCTTTAAAAATAAATACATTGTGACTGCAGTGCACTTGCAATTTCAATTTTTAAAGATTAGCAGGTGTGACTAAAGATTGCAAAATTTTCCCTACTTCATTCCATTGAGAAGTTTTTTTGACTCAGTGCTGCTATATATTCTCAATGTGTTTATTCTCAACGCCATTACTTTATTCCGAGGGACACAAACCTAAAAATATGAACGTTTTCCTAACAAGCCCTACTGGTTTTTATACACATAAACTGAAGCATGAAGTATGTCTACTTATATCTTACCTAATTCCACTTATTCCATGACATAAACACTGTAAAATAGAGACAGATATTGCTAAAGAGGAAAAATTAAAAATAATTAAAATATAATTAAAATAATTAAAATATAATTATAAAAATAATTATAAATATTAAAACTATAAATATAATTTAAAATAATACAGTGATATTCAAGTTTTATAGTATGGTGTCACTGTGCCTTTTCATATAACCTTTCTATATATCTCTACTTATGGTATCTTCTTGAAGAACGTAAAGGTTTTTAAAGGAGGTAAATGCCATCATCTAAAAACATATTTACATAAATACATTGGAATGTTCTCTTAGCTGGAGGACTAGCTTTAATTTATCTTCCTAGTAAAAGCTGCAATGCCTTGTTCTCCTGTTTTGAGGAGGAGATCCCAGCAGTAGTGTTCAGTTTCCTAGGCTCTGAGCTGTTGGGGTTGCTGGGCAATTAGTTGTCCTAGACAATTAATGTGCATGGCCAGTGGTCAAAGCATTACTGACCTACTGTAAACTTGATGCATAGTTTGGGAAGATGAATTATTTGTACTGTAAATCCCCCTTTATGGACTAGTCATATGTAGGTTTGAGGCAGGAAATAATAAAATAAATAAATAAAAAAAAAAATTCAACCAGAATCTACAGGTGTTTTTGCAAACTCAAAATACATAGCTCTTAAACATCTCTCATAGCATTCAGATCCCTGTTTGTATATATTTGGGAACAAGAGGCTGTTGTTTGTAAATCTTTTTTTGTGTTTGCCCTAACTCTTGTCTGTCCTCACTCATTTTTTCTGTATATATCACTTCCCCTTTCTTCGTTTTTTATCCTCAAGTCTTGCACAATAGTCAATTTGCTGGAAGAGATACGCTGCTCACAGTTTCCTGTAAGAACAATTCTTTTCACCTCCTTGCCTCCATAAACCTGGTATCAATCCATATTCCCCTGGCAGGCTTCACAGCCCGGTAGGAGGGCAAAGCGGATCAGCTGCCAGCACGGGTTAACTGCAATTGCATTAGCGAGGCTGCAGACTGCAGGTCAAAGGAAGTGGTCATTCCCCTCTGCCTGGTATTTGTGAGACTAGTTTTGGATACCAACGCAACCAGGAGAGAATCAGCAGAGAGCTACCATGACAGCCAGGGGCTGGAGCACCTGCCCTGTGAGGAGATGCTGAGAGAGCCAGGCAGGTTCAACCCAGAAAAGAGGCAGCTCTGGGGGTCCTGCAGGGAGGTTATAAAGAAGACCGAGCCAGACTTGTGTCAGCAACGCACAAACAAAAGAACTGGTGGCAATTAAAAAGTTGCAGCAAAGGAAACTCCAACTGGACTAAATGAAAAAGAAAAATCCCCCTCTCTTCTGAGAGTGGTACAGAACTGAAAAAAGTGCAGAGGAGCTGCAGGAGAATATTTTCAAACCTTGAATACAGCCGTGAAGTATTGGTCAAGATAGCCTTACACAGAGCAGGAGGTCAGATTAAACAACCCTTAGAAGTCCTTACGATATGAACTATTCAAATTCTCCGACTCTAATCTCTCCCAATTTCCACTTCTACATACTGGGCACTTCTTTGTATCTTACTAGTACGTGGCATATGAATGATATCAAACAAACTTTGACAGCTCTAGAAATTGGAAGGTACCTGTCACAGCATTATTAGTGCTGTTTTAGAGTCACTGCATCTGCATGCATTGAAACGTAACTCCCATGTTCCTCTAAGTTGATTTTAATCCACATTCAGAATAAAAGAAGAAGAGGAGATTCTCTTTCCAGGTGACTGCAGGTGAAGGTGTCTCTGTGTTAAATAACTGTAGCATGGATAGTCAAAGTGTCTAAGCACAAGGGGTAGTCAAAGTCACCAACCAGTTATTCTAACTGGAATCAAATTAAAAGGGAGTCACAAATAGCCACCGGATTTCTGGAAATTGAGGAAATGTCCTTCATTTCCTCATATAAGTTAAATTCCTTAATGCATAGAAGAGGAAGAAGCCAGTCAAGTCAATTTTACTTTTACAAATACAAAGAGTCAGACAAAGAGAAAGGGTGACCTTCGTTCTGTGAAAAAATCATAGAATCACAGAATCAACTGGGTTGGAAAAGATCTCTGCGATCATAAGATCCAACCCTTGATCCAACACTGCCGTGGTTACTAGACCATGGCACTAAGTGCCACATCCAGTCTCATCTTAAAAGCCTCCAGGGATGGAGAATCCACCCTGAGTAGCCCGTTCCAATGGCTGATTACTCTCTGTGTAAAAAATTTCTTCCTACTATCCAACCTAAACCTCCCCTGGCAGAGCTTAAGATCGTGCCCTCTTGTCCGAAATCTTTGATACCAGTTATTCACTAACAGCAGGTGTCTTGATGCTAGCTTTTAAAACAGAAATTTTATTGCCATTTCCACTTGCTTTAAAGATGACATTTCACTTTTTAGTCCCAGGCAGTGAAAGTTCAGTACCTCTCCAGAATTCATACTTTGTCTTTTCTTGGGGACCCTAATGGCAAGAAGGGGATATTTTACTGGAAGTGGAAGAAATAGCTAAAGGCCTAGTTTGCTAATTGCAGAAATTATAACAAATACAACATATTTAAATGTAACAGCCTTGGGTTTGAGTTTGTGTGTAGCTTTGATTTGAGCATGACTGACTATAAATTAAATCCCCCCTTATTCAAGTAAGCCCTCTTCTGCTGCTGCTGTGTGGGACATACCATGTTGAGCGCAGCAAAGCTTTTCCCTGGAGTAGGGCTATTTGATTTTGGTTTTACAGTCTTATTTTACAAATTAGGCCACAGCAGATGGAGTGCTTTTCTACCTCGACTGAGCTGCAGCATTTGTGCGCCACAGTATCTATGTGTGGTGTGGCACAGGATGATACCATAGGCTTGCTGATCACCAAGGAATGCACAAAAATACCTTCTCTGCATCCCTCTTACCCCAGTATGCTTGGCAACTCCAACAGCTGCTTCTGCTTTGGCTGGAGCATGGCAGGGATGTGACACACTCTGGTTCTGCTGGTACTACAAATAGCAGATTCCTGACAGGAAAATTGAGTTACATTATCCATAATTACAGTCTCTGGAATTCCATGCCAGAAAAAAAATGAGCTCTCAATGAGAGCGGCTGCTGTTGGATGTGAGGGATCTGTTTCTCAGTCACCCAAACAGGAGTCAGACACCACACAGTTTCTTGTCAGTGCTTGTAAACAAGCAAATACCTAACTCGACTCGAGGACAGCAAGGCAGTTGATGTATCATGGCTCTACTTTGCTGCCTGGCTGGGAATTTATTGCAGAAATTTCCTAGGCCTGTGATTGTAAACCCTTATGTACACCACTTCTGTGTGTCTACACAGAAAGCTTTGCATGAACATCCATCACCAGTGTGATTCCTCCATTTGCTTTGGAATGCATCAGGGTTCATATCCTCAAGTATTTTGATGCTTCCTACGAAGCACCACTGTACTGTCCACTCTTCACTACCAAATTTTCACACACCGGTTTTAACCCTTCATTCATTTGTAGACACCCTATTTTATGTGTTTGAAATCCAGGGATTCCCCACACCAGTATAAATTTTCCACAGAGAAAACCCCATTTGTAATCCACTAAGGATCCTGGAAGATCACATCTCATGTGCTGACAATTTCCAACATGGGATGGCAAAGTCACTGTCTTACACTCTGCAGGTACCATACACAGTGACAGCTTCTTACCTTCTGGTATTTCAGAAATTCTAACACAGAAATACTGACAATACACAGGGTTTGAAATCTTGACAACCTACATTTTGTACCATCTAAGCAGTCAAAATCCATGCCTGGAAAAGTTATATAGGTATTCCAGCACAATTTTAGTGTCTTTTAGAAAAAAACCCACAAAATTAACTGCTGTGAGCTTATTGCTTTTCTGTAATGCTAATGCTGTTAGCATCATAATGAAAGTTTACCACTTTTTCATAGATATTTCGAAATAATTTCTTCCTTTGGACTTGGATACCAAATACCACCTAGATTTGTTGGACTGCGAAGGCGTTTAGAGACTTGGAAGAGAGAAACTCTACTGCAATATTGAAGTCAACACCTAAATACACTGCAAAATTCAGGTCCTGGCAAAGATCATGGACAGAAAAGGTTTGTTAGGTCCAAGATGAATGAACAGTAAATGAAGGTGTAAACCTGGCAAATCCAATATTGTTTGAACTTTCTCAGGATCTGGACAAGACATCTGTGAGGCTTTTTAAGTATAAAAGCACCAGCAAATAGAAGGGTGGGAGGTAGGGTTTGGGTTCGTTTTGGGGATTTTTTGAAGCCACTTAAGCAATTTCAGATAACTTCTACTGATTGGACTTACTGGACATCTCTCTTGCCGTCAGCTCCCCTCCTTGCTTGCTTCATTGTTGGTGTACTTCTCCCAGACATAAAATATCTTTAGTACAGTTATCTTAGCTACCATGAGCTTGACAGATCAGGGAACAAGCTGAGGACCTTCTGAATTAAAAACAAGACTTGTTACAACTTAATGAAAAGAGCCCAGTCTCCTTAGCCAGGGCTGCCACAGCTTCTTTGACTGGTGCATATGGTACCCTGGGAGTTTGATTACACGAGGCTGTCGTGGCGAGCACCACTGTCATTTTCCAGAAACACTCTGCACAAAGACATTTTTCAGCAACTTTCGTGCACAACTCCTTCAGCCTTTTTACATCAGAGAATTTCTGCTCCTGAAGAATGTAACAGTGTAAATAGAACTGTCTGAGTACAGATGGGAGTTTAGAAGATCGTGGACAAAAAAAATGTGTTTCCTTTAAACGAGTTTTACCTGCCAGGAATCTTTAGTGAATAAATTAAAAGAAACCTTTATTCTCTAAATCTTGCTCACACAAACACTGCCTTGCCCCATTTTAAAGGAAGAGTTTTGTTTTTTTTCCTCACCAAAACCAAGAAAAAGCCAGTTTGTAAAACAAAGTACTAATAATTTAAACATTTGAGGAGCAAGGGATTGATATTTACAGCTAGTTCATCTCACTTACTTAAACCACAGCCTACCTCTAATCTAGTCTATGAGGAAGAACTTTCTCTATAAATAACCCCTTTGTGTGTCTTTTTCCAGCTCCCTCTTTAAAAGGAAATTTCATTTTGTCTCATGATTGTATCGGTTTCACTTCAGATTTGATTTCCAATTTGAGTTTTCTAGACAAATGCCTAAACCCTTTAAAAAAACATCTATCATGATCTAGTTATTTGTTCCATTCCTAAGGAGACTTGAAGTTGGAACTGGTGCTAGTGTTGTGCATTTCGCTGCTCATCACTTGCAGATGTTTCAAATCCTATTTTGATGAATAGTCAGGAACCAGTGCAGTTCAATTTTACATTATGACTGAATCTTGCTTTTTAGTTGTTCTTTCAGTCCACAGTGCTTAAGAATGGGCAACAAAATTTTTAGTTTTAGTAGTGTATAGTTCTTATATTTATTTTTTTGTCAACACTCTTCCCACACACATATTTAAGAACAACTACCCTAAATTATTTTGGAGAGGTATTTTGGGAAATTTTCTCAAGGTGACCGACTTTATTCTCCAATTACGATGCAATGAAGTAATTGCATATTGGCTTACCCATGGTCTAGCACTTCACATACATTTCTCTCTGGAAAGCAGCCTGTATTTTCCCTCAGAAACAGAAAGTTAAATTCTGTCTGTATTGTTTTATAGAATAAAGTGAAGGAGCATGTCCTGACAACACAGTTCATGACTTTGCTAGTACTTCCTTCCCATTTGTAACCCAGCAGAATGCTCTAGGTTAGGTATTAGGAAAACATTCTTGACTGTGAGGATGGTGAGGCGCTGGCACAGGTTGCCCAGAGAAGCTGTGGCTGCCCCATCCCTGGAAGTGTTCAAGGCCAGGTTGAATGTGGCTTTGTGCAACCTGGTCTAGTGGAAGGTGTCTCTGCCCATGGCAGGGGGGTTGGAACTGGATGATCTTTAAAGTCTCTTCCAACCCAAACCATTCTGTGATTCTGTGTCTTAGAACAAGGTACAAAATGGGAGAAGTAACATGAGTCTATAAATAATCCAAGGCTGAAAAAGATGTTTACAGTTTTCCCTCTTTTTTGTTTTGTTTTGTTTTGTTTTTGTTTTGTTTCCAGCTTCAATGGAGTGATATGAAAAAGGGAAGAAGGCCTATTGTGACCACGTCTAAGCTTTTAGACAGATACAAACTTCAGCTCCCTTCAGAGGGACAATTAAAACCCTTTGGAGTAAAGAAACCAATAACAGGACAATTAGACTTTGCAGCATGTGAAACAAGGTTAACAGCAAGGTTTATAGAAGACTCAGCCACCATCTATATGTTCTCACAGACAACATTTATGTGATCTATTCAGTAGACTTTATGGAAAATCCCAAGTGCTGAAAGAAGAGTAGAAAGGGTAGAAAGGCATGCAAAGCTTTTAACTGGGATTTAAAAGAAAAAGGGAAGCAAGGGGAGGAGTAGGGATGCACAGTGCAAAACACAGCAGTGCAACACAGAGCTACTACCACAAGTTAAGGCACTGCCTAGCATTGGCAACTCTAATGAATCATCCTTTGCCAAAACCAGCAAAGTGTGCAGGACACAAAGGTGACAGACAGGGCCAGTAGCTCTTATGAACTCTTTATATAAGCATTATTTAAAGCACCAACTTACTCTTTGCTAAAATTTCAACTTACAAGCAAAGGGGTTGCTTGGTAATTTTGCACTGTAACACAAGCCAGTTGCACATCATGATCTGGAAAAGTCAAGTGGCAGAAAGGTAGAAAGTAACAAGCCTCAGTGCTTGCAGGTACAATCCTGTCCTCATCAATTTTATGAGAGAATAAGCTGGAAGAGAAATAACTTCAATACTACAAAGGGAGGGGGTGTTGAATCCAAACACATTAAGCATTCAACAAGGTGCACTTATTAGAGGACCCTAAAACTAATAAATAGACGCTGGAGTCAGATTTCTGAGGTGAATTCCTGGAAGAAAGAGTAAAAGCAATTAACCACCTTGCAGCTCAGGTTGCTGGGAAAGACAGAGACTAAAAAGAAGAGCTGGATGTGTTCACTGTGAGGAATGATGGAGGAAATAGGAAGGACCAAGGAGGTAAATTCCCTGAAGTTCACAGTGGGGGGAAAAATGAAGCCTTTCACATATGAATAGGCCCAAAAAGAATTATATAAATATGTTTAAAAAAGGGAACATTTTCTACTACCTACAAGGGGAAAAGTTTCTGAGCAGCTGTCCAGTGCCAAATATTTTCCTATGCTGAAAGTGTCAGCAAGGTTCTGGCAGGTGCCTTGGAAAAACAGAGCCCACTTTTATGCACACTCAGCATCCCCTTTGGGAGACTCCATTTCCACAGGCTGCACTGGGGTTGTGTTTGGCACCTGAGGTGTTTCACAGGAAACAACAAGTTTTTGATGGTATAGAGGGTACTACAGCCTAAAGAAATGTTTTAGTATTATAGGGGTAGAGGCGAGTAGATGTGGTAGAAGAGCCTCTGTGCAGGTTCAGAAAGAGCCGGAGACCTGCTGGTCCAACCTTAAAATAAAAAAATAAATTCCATGTAGATAATTGGCAGACAAGAGATAAAAATTAGAATAAGTATGATGCACAGGAGCACACAGCAAGACTGAAGCCCATGTCAACATGCCTGCCCCAAACAGAAAAGGCCCAAACAACGTCATGTGAGCCACTGCCAGTAATTTTTGTCCTCTGCAGTTGCACAAACCCTTTAAAGGTCTCAGCCTTAAGATTGTGTGACACTAAGTGCAAAAGAAAAGGGAGGGGAGATAGGCAACTGTTTAAGGTACCTTACTCACAGGGCAGGTGTCCCAGAAAGAATGGAAAAAGAAGCCTTGGTTTCCTAATGCTACCTAGACAGGAATTGCGCTATAATCAGTTATGAGTCATTTACCCCATTCTAAAGCTGAAGTATTTCCCTAGCATGTATATATAGCCCACATAAAACTATAAATTCTGCTCCTATCTACTCAATTAATTTACTCTTGGAGAAGAAATGGACTGGCAAATTACAACCTACCATAAAGGCACTTCACAAATGAGCAAGTGCAGGTGCTTTCTGGAACATTTCCAAAGAGGGGGAACACTGCTACGATGCAGAAAAGTGGAGAAATTAGACATGTAAAAAGAAGTCTGTGCAGTGACAAGTCAAGGAAAAACTTTGCCTTTGTTAAATATTTGACTCTAAGCATGAGAGGTGGATGTTGAAACAGGGCAAATACACCTGAGAAAGTAGGACTGTCTATCTGGAGCAAGGAGAGGGCAACCAGAGATTAAGGCAGAACAGAAGCCTAGCAGCTGGATGGCACCAAAAGGTTCACAATGGTTCTGCTCTTCAAAATAGGCTTTATGGGTGAAGGCTCCTCTGGAGTTTTCAGGACTCCTTGCTGAAGCTGAGAGACTTCCTTCATCCTCCTCTGAAGAAATCCCACCTGCACACATACCTACTTTAACGTGGGCATCTGTGTGGATTCCCTTACAAACCACTCAGTCTCTCAAATGTGTTTGAGATTACTTACTTTGGATATTTAAGATAGAGATTCTGAAAGATCTTCATTTGACCCCTTGCTATCTATATTTTGGATTTTGTGTGTGAAATTGATGGTTCTAAGTGATTTTTCCCTGCAGTGAACTCTCATTCTGCTCTTACAGAAGCTAGGAAGAGGTTTTCCCTTAACATCAATGGGTGCAGAATCAAACCCCTTAGCCTACCACTCCGGAAAGCTTCTATTCAGCATCTACTCCCAGATGCATTTGGATCATACTTTCTAAGCATGAGTAAAGACTGATTTGTAGTTGCACATGGCCACCAAAACCGTGCTGTGACATTTTTCTCTCTGTAAGGTGAAACCTTGCGCTGAATCTCGGTTTTAAGCTTGTGATTTGTTATCATGGCATCGTGGCACTGTTTGTGTGTTGAGCAGACAGGTGTGCCCAGAAGCTATTGGAGAAGCAATGGGATATCTTCTAGATGGGACATTGCTCTCCTGCTACATCTGTGTTAGTAAATTTAGCAGTGCCTGGGAAATTCCCTAAGCCTGGGAATGCGATCCTCTGTACTGCTAATCCAACAGAGCGGTGATTTTGGCCCGTGCCAACTGGCACTTCCCCAGACAATTCCTGGCCGCAGTCTGGGAGCTACCATGGACGATGGACCATTCCCAACAGGCACTTTGCATACAAAACCCCTGGGTTTGGAAGCCAAGAGAAGCATAGACAGAACCTGTTGCCTGCCAGGGGGTCTCAGTGCCCAAGGACTGACAGACAAATGCAACTTAGAATTGTAGACATAGGTTTTATGTCCTTAGGGACCACTTACTTCAACCTGAAGAGATAAATATAAATTTATAACACTGTTCTGAGTTCTAATGATTTAAAATGCATTTCCATACCAGTTTGCTGTAACTCAGAGTCATTATAAGCTTATCATTCTTCTTCTTTATTCGTTTATTATTTTGAAAAAGGAACCCAAAACTAACCACATCATCTACTTTTATTGGCTTAAGTGAGTAATTTTTCAGCTTCGAGTTAAAATCAAGGGGAGAATCAATATGGGCATCGCTGTAATTGAAAACCAGTGGGTGATAATTCTGTACTGAAAACAAGATAATAAGAATAGAGATGAAACACTGGCAGGGGAAAAGAAGAAAAGATTAAAGATACGATCTCAATTAAATATCAACTATTATTAACATTATATTAAAAACTTCCCTGTGTTCTTTTCATGTGCTGTATATTTTCTCTCTTTTCCTCTAATGGATGTTAAAGGAAAGAATAAATGAAATTATGTGAAAATATTATAAAACAAATTCAGACAGAATCAATCAAGTGTGTCCTTAGCTGGTAATTTATTCCTAATATCATTGAATAGCCCCCAAAACATGAATATTTAAATCCAAATCTTCTTTTTTACCACTCTCTTTACATAGTCTTCCCTTCTACCTCCAGTTAGCAATTCTAGCAATAAGGAATTATCTTCCCATTGCTCACAATGAAAGGAAAAAAAGGAAAGAATTCAGCTTTACTCCTTATTTCTAACAGACCTGCTGATTCCAGCACTGGACTTTAATACACAGGAGAAAGGAAGAATTAATTCTCTAAATAAATGGCTAAAAGGCCAACAAAGCTATTTTATCTCTGGTCCAATCTGTATTTCAAACAACCCAGTGATAACAGTCTAAGAGAGAGCCCATTTTGCTTCCAGACCTTTTATATTCAAAGCCAAGGGGGGCTTCTAAAAGCTCACTGAGAATAGATGATGATGAGGCCTGAAAATTTGTTTTATTCAAATAATTAAATTTAAAAAAAAATTACAATAAAAAACCTGTCTCCACAATGACCAGTGTCATTCAACTTTTAACAAGTCAACCTGCCAGGAAAGAAGTCATATATTTCTCACTCCTGCTACTGTATGCAACAATATATGGGGAAGGCAAAGAATAGACTAATTCCATTATTGAATGGGGAAGACATCAAACAGTGGATGACAAAAGGCTGGCACATTCTCATGCCTTTGCTTGCTCCCATCTTCACACAAAATGTTAGTTATGACAAGATGTGCCCACGAAATTAACATTAACAATAGAATAAGGGTCGAGATCAGACTAGGGGAGAAAGAGTCAAAGAATAGGTAAGTTTGAGGTATTTAAGCCAGTTCACCAGGTGAAGTTTGCTGTGATGCACCTAAAGATCTTACTAAGGTAATGTCTATCTTAGAGAGTTTATGGAGGATGGGAAGAAAGGAAGGGGATCCTCGGATGGTTGAAAATGGCCAGCCCCTTGCCTCTTTCCATTTTCTAAACCTCAAAAACTTTAAGGAGAGTCTTAATCCTCAGTTCTTCTGTACATAATTCACAGTGAAATCACCAAAAACTTATTAACAGCACTGTTAAATTTATACTGTTGCACAAACAGTTCGTAAATCTTCTGAAGGGCACAAATTTTGTTTATAAAGTGCCTTTCATCCACAGTCAGCTCCAGGTGTGTCAGTGATAGTTCAGTGTAACGACACCAGCAGACTCTGCTCTTGAAAGAACAGTTTGTCATTCAGTCCCGAGCAGGAGAACAATTCCCCAAATCCCTGTCTAGCCACACTGCCTACCCAGATATTGTATGGGTTACAGTGGAAAATGCAGATATTGTTCTCTCCTTTTGTGCCTTTGCACATGAATGGAGACTAAGAGGAATTTGCTCATGCCATGCTTGCCAGGGGAGCCATAGACAGGCAGGGGGAAGAAAACTGCACCTTTTTTATGTTTCCTCTGGACTGAGAAAGCAGAATGGGATGGTATTGTGTTTGAGACACATTCCGTTGTCAGCCAGCCTCCTGAGACAGTACAGCGGCACATCGTCCCACAGGCAGCACTCAGCCTACACACACTGAGGCCTGTATCCTGCAGGAATGGTCATTAAATAAGACAATAGTGGTATCAATATATCTGCATATGTTCTGAGGTACTAGGTAAAGAAAATACTCTCTCAAATAGAGTTCAGGATTTTAAAGTGTACGGTACGTATTACTGATTTTAATTATAGATTCTTTGAAGTCTCTTTCAGTCCCTTCGGGTAATCTGTGCTTTTAGAATACTACAGAGTTATTACTTTGAATATTACTGACAAGATTGCTATTAAAAGTGCAATCAGCTTTTTAGTTTTTACAAGTTGTGTCAAAATGTTTTAAGCACATTAGAATTTATGAGGGTTACCTTTACTCTTCCTCCTACAACTATGACACAAAGTCGGGTGTCACATTATTACCATGCGAAGAAACGACTGAGCCAGCAGGAAAACAGCAATGAATAGCTACACAAAACTCATGTTAAGGTTCTGAGCATGCCCAGGGTAAACAAAATACCTGTAGTAACTTAGTTGGATGCTACACTGAACGGTCCTTGAGTTAGTTACAATGCTACCCCTTCTCCCTAAACAAGCTGACCTCCGAGTGTAAGTTGTAATGTAGTTGTTGCCATGATAGTCCATGCACCCAAGCAGATACAGTTTGCAGGATGAGATGTCTTTTCAGATCAGCTAATGCCACTATCAAGTCTTTTGTTCAGCTAGAGTACATCACAGTCTGGACTCAGCACAAGAAACCTTTTTTAAATATTGGCATGCAGAGCTGAAAAGGTGAACATTCCCTTCCATGCAAAGAATCACAGAATCAGGAGCCCATCCAAAGCTCTGAGATACTATTTCACTCCCATCTAAGCTATTTGCTTATGGTTGAGCACTGCAAAATTTCTGGTTTAGATTATCTCACCTGCAACAAGCAGTCTTTACAAATATTTGCCATATTGCTGCAAGAGCATCTTCACTGCGTCCATCCCCACAATGGCCACTGAACAGAGGAATATTTCTTCTCTCTATAGGTGGGAAGTGGAGGCCTGAAGCAACATTGTAGTTTTCAGGAGCTGCCTGTAGGACCGAGTCTAGAGCAATTCTTGACTTATTCCACTGTGGGGAAAGGGTTACAGTTCCTGGTGCTCTGCAGAAGTCCGTCGGACAAGACCTACTTGCAGTAGGAAGCACAAGATGCAGAGCTGAGAGGTTATGACCAGCTGGTGCCTCCTCTACTGCTGCCCTTTGCAACTACAGCCATGGGACACGAGAGATTCATTCCTTCAGATAAAACAGACTCGTTATTTTTCTTGTTACATACACGAACTACCTGAGAACTTTTCTACCGTTAAAAGCAACTCTTCAAGACCTGGTGAAAATTCTTTTTCAATAGTCTGTATTAAAATATTTATTTATCAATGCAAAGCTCTCCTCTGAACAACTTTTGGTGTAATTTGCATGAGAAGCATCATTATAAATAATTGGCTAAAGGGTGTTTTAATAATCAGTTGCCAGATAATTACTGGTTCCATCAGGACAATTGCTGTAAATCACGGGCATAAGGACCCAGTCTCTAACACCTCCCAGTAGTAGTTTCTGCCCATACTAATGATATTTGACTGTATTAGCCCTTTCTTAACCATTCATAAACTCACATAAATATTACATTACAGAATACAAATTTTTGCTGACAGAGTACTGTGGAATTAAGGTGCGATGTTTTAGAGCTTTTTCTGGTAGAGAGATCTCGTTAGTATGGGTACAATTACACCTGCATAAAGACACTCGTGTTGATACAGTTTTCTCTGACAGAGGTTCTTTCTGAAAACTAGAATAAGCAATCTAAGCAGTAAGTTCTTTCGCTGACATGAGTTTTCCAGTATGCCACATGACAATCCAGGCATGGCAGCACCTTTTCCAGTTAAAACTAGACTTCATATGCACTAACAGAGAGGTGAAGTATATCCATGTCTGAAACGTCACCCGTGGCCCACAGAACTGTGGTGTGCTGCAATGTCCCCAGCAATTAATTTCACTGTGTACTCGGATGCTCAGATCATTACGGACACGTACCCTCAGGAAAATCAAGCAAATGGAAACTTATTTCAATAATCTTACCCTGCGCACACCCTGCGCTCTCCCTATTTTTTAATTTATTTTAATTGGAAGATTTTAAAGTGATATTGGTTGTTTTTAAATGCCTAATTATCTTTATATAAATGGCACCATAGCATCTTTGAAGTGCTGTGCTTGGTGCCCTGTGCTGTTTATTATTTTGCATTACAATTATCATGCAAAGAATAGAAGGTGACTTTAAGCAGCTCATTTGAAGCAGCTCTTTTCTTAAAGGCATTATCTTTTTCAGGCTATTTACATAGATGCTTATCTCCTGGTTTTAAGAAAAATAAGCCAAATTATAGCTACACAAAAGTTTTTATTATAGGTTTAGTCCTGAAATGTAAATGGACCATTGTAAAATCCATGCTGAAATTTTAATTTGTGTTTTTATTTGTGTTTGTGGATTAACCAACCATCCTGGGCTGAAATTAATTATACAAATTCACAAAATATTAACTGATAGGACAGCAAATGTGGCAAAATAGCTCAGAGATTTGAGGAACTGGAAGCTCTTTTGATCTGTATATCATGGCTGCTGAAATGTGTGCCTACTGCCCAAAAAAACCAAAACATAAGACAAAAAACCCCAAAAAAGCAATCTTGTGCAGAGGATATGTATTCCATTTAATGTTGCTTTCAGTTGCCATGGCTATGATAGCCTTAATATTGTAGGCTCACAGCAAGGTTGCAATTAGTATTTGGATTTAGAAGAGGGAAGATAATGATTTCATATCGAAACTTCTCGCTTAATGCTCTTATGGACATAAAACTGCTTGTGGGTTTCCAACCAGCTATTCCTATGCTGAGAAAACCAAATGAAAGAAAAGAATCTGTATTATTTGCCTTTGCACCTGGTACTTCATGAAGTTATTTGGCCTGGTCTCTTCAGAACTACAGTTCAGTTCACTTGTACATGTACATGTATATATACATATAAATGTATATGTACACTTAACCTCACATGTTGAAAGTTTGTGACTGTTCATTTGCCTTGTCATAGTTCTGACATGAAACACTTGACACTCTGGGAAGTGTCTTTGTCTGGTTCTTGCTAATCTCTCCTCTTAAAGAGTAGTGCACTTGTCATTACCTTAAAGTATTGTGGGTCAAGGCGCTAGAGTTTGAAAACTATTCCTCCAAGCCCTTGTCTCCCACACCAAAGAAGATTTACTTGATTCAGATGGACTAATCAAGTCTTATGTGCCTGGAAGACAGATGTACATGCTAAGAATAAGCTCTGATGGAGAAGAAAATAACTAATCCTTCTAATGGAAGTTTTAAGTTGACCCTTTGGATAAAGAGTAAAAGTTTTACTTTACTCTTGCATCTACCACTTGTTATTCTTCGTGGCTGGGAACTTTTGCTTTCCATGCTCTCATTACAAGGTGCTATTTTCAAGCATTAAGCCACTCTTTACAGCAGTACTACTTCTGCTCTCTTTGACAGCACTTGTGCTTTAAAGCTTCAGAGGAAAGGGCAAGGAAACCCTTGTGGACAATTACAGAAAGATTCACCCAAAAAAGAAACATTTGCCTGTTCCTGTCAATTTGCGCTTAGATTTCATCTTCACAATGCTGAGCGTAACTCTCTGTGGCTCTGTTTTAAATCTTTTAATCTTCCCATCCCTTTAAATATGCCCACTTTTTTTTTTTTTCAAATCCATTAAAATTCAGGGCTCATAGTTATCCCACAGCAGTGACTGCTATCAGCTGACTGTGTTATAACTAGCCTTTCCTCTTCTCCTTTTTAATATATTTGAAAAGATGTAGTAGATTTGCTGAGAATATTAGGGAGAAAAAGAAAGTCATCTGTTAATCTTCCCATGTAATTTTGAATCTTTTTCATCTTACAACTTGCTTATTCTCCTTCCAAACCAAACACAGAAGAAAGAGATTTGTGGCTTTTGAGTGGATCTGGCAACTCACTTGTCTTATGCCTCTGCCATTACTGTAGGAGTTGTGCTTGGCTGTCATTGAGGTTGAGCTTGGTTCTCATCAGAGTCTCCATAAGGGTTTATAATTAACAGCACAGTTCCAAAAGTGAAATCCAACCATACAAACTTTTTTTTTTTTTGTTTAAGGAAAAAAAGATACAGTTGAATTGAGTTATTTTACTCATTCTGTACTCATGGCACGCATGGGACATAATTTTCTTCTTTTCCCCCCTCTCCATCCTAGGAACAAACCCCAAAACCAAACCAAACCAAGCCAAAAAAAATAAAAGTACAAAATCCCAGTGTGAAACAGTGACAATGAGATTTCAGATAGTACTGCAGCCCCTTGAATCCCAGGTAACCAGAGAAACCACCACAGATTTCTCTGGTGCTCTGTGTGTGTGTTGTCTACACAGGGCATGATTCAAAGTGTGCTCTACTTTAATAGAAGGGTATTCTGATGCTTTAGCACTGATAAATCCATGAAAGACTGTCATGACCTAAGGATGTACCAGCAATCCCTTCTCAACAGCTGGGCTTACAATATGACCTGGAGCAACCTCCTGGAGCTGTTCAATTCCTTACATGCAGACCTCTGGGATCCCTTCTCAGCTATTCCTGAGAACAGTGTTTGCTCTCCTCACTCTTGAAACACAGAGGTGTGAGGAGGTCTTCCATTTAAGAGACTGGCTATGAAGTCCCCTAAGAAAGGAACAAATATACTAAACATTTTTAGAATTATAGAAGGGTTTAGGTTGGAAGGGACCTTAAAGCTCATCTCATTCCAACCTCCCTGCCATGCACAGGGACACCTTCCCCCAGATCAGGTCGTTCAGAGCCCCATCCAACCTGGCCTTGAGCACTTCCAGGGATGGGGCAGCCACAGCTTCTCTGGGCAGCCTGTTGCAGTGTTTAACCACCCCTTCAGCAAAGAAAGGCTTCCTAATGTCCAGCCCGAACCTGGCACAGCTTGAGTCTATTCTGCTTCCCATCCCTGTCTACCAGCTCAGGGGCTGGTTGCCCTGAGGATAACCAGCCTTCCTGTTAAAGACTGAGGCGAAGAAGGCATTAAACACCTCAGTCTTTTCCTCATCCTTGATGCCAATATTCCCGCACCACATCCAATAAAGGATGGAGATTTGCCTTGGCTCTCCTTTGGTTGTAGATGCACGTATAAAAACACTTTTTATTATCTTTCACAGCAGTGGCCAGATTGAATTGTAGCTGAGCTTTTGCCTTTCTAATTTTCTCTCTCCATGACCTAACAACATCCTTGTATTTTTCCTGAGTTTTCTGCCACTTCTTCCAAAGGTCATAAACCCTCTTTTTTCCCTGAGTTCCAGCAAAAGTTCCGTGTTCATCCAGGCCAGTCTTCTCTGCTGCTTCATCTGTCAGCACATAGGGATGGCTGCTCCTGGACCTTTAAGATTTCCTTCTTAAAGTGTGTCCAACCTTCCTGGGCCCTGTTGCTTTTAAGGACTGTGTCCCAAGGGACTCTCTATACCAGTGTCATGAACTGGCCAAAATCCACCCTCTGGAAGCCCAAGGCAGAGGTTTTCTTGTCCCCCTTCATTACTTCATCAAGAACCAAAAACTCTTGCATTTTGTTGTCACTGTGCCCAAGACACCCCCAACCACCACAACTCTCCCCAGCCCTGCTCTGTTCATGAACAGCAGGTCTAGTGGGGCACACCACAGTAGCTCATTTACCAGTTGTGTCAGCAAGTTGTCTTCCCCACACTCCAGGAACCTCACAGACTGTCTCCTCTCCGCTGTGCTGAATTTCCACCCAACATCCAGCAAGTTAAAGTCTCACACAAGGGCTGACGATCGTGAAGTGTCAGCCAGAAGCTTAGAGAATACTTCATCTGCCTCTTCACCCTGGTTGGGTGGCCTGGGACAGACTCCCACCAAGGTATCTGCCTATTGCTTTGTCTTTATTGCTCTATCATATGTCTTTATAGCTGCCTGCAGGAGCCTCTTGCCACTTGCCCCTGCACTAACTTGCGTGGATTTTACACTCTGCAGAAGTCATCTTGGAGGGGCACTCACAGATATTTGAATATCAATTTGAGTAGGAGGGAGGGAGTGAGTGGGAGACAGAGCAAATCCTGCTGGACTTTGGTAAATACTTTTTGTGGAGCACAGAAATATACTCAGGCCTTCTCTGAACTTACTAAACAGATGTTGCTGGCAGTATGGATGCAGCAGCACAGAGCACCTGAGGTTGTAAAACTCACCTGACTATCAGGGTGGACACCTGGGCTCACCCTGGCACCTGTAAAACAGGGCATGAAAGATGTGTGCCTGAACACTCCCTTATGTCAGCACAATCTTACAAAGACCTTGTTCCTGGAAAAAATTGTAAAAGCAACTGCTTGTGTATTTCTGTCAGCTGCAATCGGTAGAAGCTTCTGGCAGCTCCTGCCCAAAGCTGTGGATGTCTTCTTTCCCTTGTGAATGACTTTGAAACGCCTTTCTAGACATCCAATTTTTTCTACTGACTGCATAGTAAGTAATATTATTTGCTTTTACTTTTGCTTCATCCAGAAACATTGTGTAGCTGTGCAGCAGCCGTGGTCAGATAAACAGCTGTCTTGTTCCTGCTGGATGCGAACAGTGGCCCCCTATTTAACTCCTGCAGTCAAAAATGTACTTGTCCTCCACACCTGTCATTTTCCAAGGATCACCAAATTTGGATCCTCTGTCCACTGTAACCTTTTATCTGTTGATGCCTCCAGAAACAGAACAGCATCAATTTAGGGGTAGCTGCCCACACTGGGGATACTAATGGTTGCTGATAGTGACCCTGCTGCATTAGCAAATTTTAATTCATCTTATGTGGCCTCATCCTATTCAGACAATTCCACTTCTAATAGCCTTTGCCTCCACATTTTCTGCAAATGTCATCTGGCTTGTGATTCCTGGGAAACAGCCTCTCTCATCTGACCCATGGGACACCCATGCATAGTCGGAACTTGGGTCGCTTCCAATTTGCATTTTTTTCCCCTCCTAATCCACATCACTAGCAATTGTTTTTTTTGAAATACTGCATCTGGTATAAAGGAGTCACCCAGAGGCTGGGAACGAGCAGCTGATGCTTGTCAAAAAGATGCATAGTCTGATCCACAGGTTATCACTATCTTTGATTCAATCAGCTGTGCCTGTCTCCAAATACGCTTCTTCCCATGCCTTGCACTAGGCACAGGTCCTTATCTGCCTCTACCAGGGCCAAGTTTAGATTTGGCATAGCAGATTCTCCCTCACTTGAGCCATGTCCAAGGTACATGATGGAATGAAAGCCTTCATAAACAGTCTCCTCAGGGCTGTTCCTCCCCCCACTACCATCTGATTTGCTATCTTTGCCATTATTTTAAGAGGGCAAATCTTCCCTCTGTCTCCTTAGGAATGGTTAAGAAAATAAAACACACAGACACAGAAAGACACACACGTTTGCAACATAGACCAAAAAAAAATTATATATACTTATTTATAAATATTTTTTAAAAAAGAGTGCCTGTAAGACTTGAAATCTGCAGTGGAAAATTGTTGGTAAAGATGCTTGGTCTCCAGCTAACAGGCACTGCCAGATACCAATATTTTCTTATCAGTTTAGCCATTTACAGAGAAAGAAGTGCTCAGAGCCTATCCACTGCCCCCAGATTCCAGGCCTTTTCTGCACAGCTAGTAAATCTTTCCTCTACCAAATAAGCTTCTGCCATTTTAAATCTACTTCTACCAGCTGAAGTACTTGTCTGTGAATTTCAGAGAGTGATTGAAACATCACAAATAACAAATGCCATTTCCTTCTCTAACTTTGTTAGACAGAATGCAGGAGATCCATGACAGGACAGAACAGATAACAGACTATATTCCTGGGGAGGAAACAGTCTGTGCTGCTCCTTACATGTCTAATAACACAACTCTCAGATAAACACCTGAATTTAGGAAGGAAAATGTTGTAGGTAAGTGTGCACCATCTTATTTCTGGTCCTTTTAGGTCTAGAATAGAAATCGAAGTGTAATTAGTACATGATCATCTGCCTAAATCTTCAGACTCAGAACTGGACAGGACACAACCTGGTTCCCTACCTACTTCAAGAGCAGTCCTGTCCTCTTCTGGTTCTTCAAGTGAGGTGTGCACAGAAATTATTGGAATGGAGATCAAAAAACTCAACCAACCCAACCCACAGCAACCTTCCTCTTTGTCTCTACTGCCATGGTAATGGTGTTAGACACCCATGTCAAATTCTTGCACAAAGAACGCTTCACTTCCAGCACAAAGGAATATTTATTGCAATTATTTGGCAAAATAACTTTGTGAAAACAAATAGCTGAAAGAAAGCTTTGATACATTTGCAGACATTTTATGAAACAAAAGGAAACGTAAATTCTTTGATTAAATCATACACAATGAATTATTCATCCAGCCCTTTTCTGTGTTAATCAGTTAACACAAGGTGATAACATGATTTTAGAGAAAATGAAAACAAAACCTAAGGAATTGTAAGGAAGCAAGCAGAATCTGAAATGTGAACCAGAATAGAGCATGCATAATGAGATAATGAAGATTCCTTTTAAGACAGAGGTGAAGAGGCAAAGCCAGCACACCTTCTGAACATAGAACAACAAATTCATCTTTCATGGCCTTGATCATCTTGATTCCAAATGAGAAGGCATTTGGTGAGGACATGAAAAAAGCCTAATCCTCCTGAAGTTGTTCTGACAGTTATCTTACCTACACTTTGCTGACAGCCGCTGCAAAAGAGCCTATTTAGAGTCTGGAGAGTGCAGGCTCAACACTTTGATCCTGCTCCTTGGAAGAAGGAGTCGGTTGTGGGACTAAAAATGGGAAAACAAAACCCCTGTTTCATGGTCTGACTGATGGAGCCAGAGCAGAATGTCCCATCTGCCTCACTGGACAGTAGGTTCGGACTGAAAAGGTAAGAATCATCCTTTTAGCTAACTGTAGGTTTCAGGGCCGTGAACCAACACCAGTGGAGCAGAGGAGGAGCAAGCCTTGCTTACTTGCCGTTGGAGCAGAGCTGGCCCAGACCACAGCAGCACTCCCCAGGGCACTGACACACGTGCAGAACTGAGATAAATAGGACTGGACACTATTAAAATCTGTTCCACAGAAGTGGAAAACCCACAACAAACCACTGTTTATCAGAAGTGTGGAATCTGTTAACATGAGAAAGGAGCAAGAAAAGGAGGTGTGAATTTTTACACATCGAACAGCTTGGCCAGAAGGCTTAAACCCAAGTTTTTGCCAAAGCAGATATGCACAGCCATACCCGAGTACCTGAGGTGTGTGATGTGTACCTCATCACAGAGGTACTGACACTCTAGCACTAGTCAGCATAGCACAGAGTCCCATACTATGGGGCAGAAGCTGCGCAACACTTAGATCAAGGCTGCATCTGCTCCTGGTTGGGGTGAGAACTGACTCACAGTGCTCTGGGGGGTTCCCTTTGGAAAGTTCCAAGCAGCACAGTGGGAGCCCTCTCCACTACCCGTTGGCTCTCAGAGCCAACCCTGGCTGCTGAGCAGTGACACAGGAGCTCTGCTCCAAGACACGACTCCCTGCAAGGCAATCCCCATCACATCAGCGTACAGTTTCCTCCTCAGAAAAACCCATATTCATCAACATAGAAAAATATTAATGGATATGTTTAATTGAAGTTTTACATACTAAAAGTACCAACAAAATCTCAAGGTAAATGTAAATTTTTCTCATTTTATCATCACACAAAAAAGTTCTCCATACGGATTTAGCACTTTGTGTATACATATTTCTTTAAAAAAACCCGATACTTTCACGGAATTTACCATAGTGGTGAATATTTATCAAGAATGTTTTGTGATTTTTCAAGACTTCTTTTCCCCTGACCCCTAAACGTCTCAGCTTGAACCTGTGTGAAATACATGCATACAAAAATACAAAGAGACTCCGAAGACAGAAAGAGAAGTGGCATTTGGAATTCCAACCTGCTGAGAAATATTTACGCTTACTTCACTTGACTCGAAAGTAGCTGAAGGGAGCTACTCTGAACAGTAATTTTATGCCTTGTAAAAGCTATCAAAGTTGCACACAGATGTGTTTTACAGAGACTCGAAGGAACACTCACACTTCTTGGCAGGTGAGTTAAGCCTGTGGCACTGTCTGGAGACAAGGTTGCAAGGGTGAATCAGGCACTCCTGAAGATCCAAATCATTACATGAATTTAAACATTTTCTCAGCATCTGTATTCCCCAAGCCACAAGTGTGCTTTTGTTGGTTAAACCTTTCAAAATGCTAATGCTCTCTGAATGGCTACAGCTCTAAATCCTGCGGTGCCCAAACCAGCTCCAGCGCAAGCTAGTCCGCATAGCTAATAGTCCTGTTTGTGGACTAAGCAAGGGCAGGTGATTCCTCTCAGTAAGGAATTAGCCTAAGACTCTAGAGTATTATTCCTGGAGAGCAGACAGGAAATATGCTAAAGAACATGCCCTACTTTAAAAAAAAAAACAAAAACAAAAAACAAAAAACAAAAACCAAAACGACAAACAAACAGCAACAAAACATACAGTCCTCTAAATAAAGTGGCAGCAGGTGCTAAGTTCAATTTCTAAAAGCTGCAAATACAAATTGCTGTATTGATGCAAACACAATACATAGCAGTGAAGATGCAAGCCTTGACAAGAAGATTGTAGGAGCCATGCTCTTTTGTGAGCAGACTATTTTAATATGTTTTCACTGTAAAGTCCTAACCTAAAGTTACTGCTAATCTCCTCAGTGCAAAAGAAGCAACTGTTAGTTGCTAGAAATAGATTTGAATGCACTTACTGTGAGATGCCATGAATATCACCACCAGAAATTATGTACTGTGCCTTCTTTCCTGCCACCTTTGACCTTCAGTTTTGGCTTCTCAACTCATGTTGCAATAGTTTCTTTTATGTGATGCAGCACTGTTTTGTGCTTTATTTCTCTGAGTTCCAGAGGTCAAAATTAACCTGTAAGAAGAGAAATAAAATAAATATAGGTCAATCTATTAATTGGATGACCTAGTAAGAACTTCACCATAAAATTTGAAGGCCAAGATTTTTCAAAAGCAGATGGAAATGAGATTTTTGCATGGATACTAGTTATTGTAAGAAATCACCACTTTAATGCCTGCAGTCAGTTCTAACCTTGAGTTTACTTTATAAATAAATAACTAACAGAAAACCCAACAATACCTGCATGAATGCCTTTGTTTAATATAAAATAGGCCCTTCCAGGAGATGGGTGGATGGCAGTAAATTTATAGGGAGACAGAACTGAAAAATAAAGCTCCTGAAACTTGCCATTCTGACTATCATTGTGTAATAGAATCAAATGGGTCACTGAAGGCCCTTCATAATTAAATGGCTGATTCCCAGTGATATCCACAGGAATTCCAGGACCAACTGGCAGCACAAATTAATAGGAAGTGTTTCTCCAAAATCCCCTTTTCATTTTCTAAGATGTCAGCCAGGCGCTCCTATGCCCAGCTGTATTGCGGAGGGTTTGGTTATTCTTTCATAATTATCGACCCATCTGAAGTTTATAGGTAGTTCCTTAATGGCTTTATACACATAACAGCAACAATCACACATCAGAAAAAGCAAGTCTGTGACTCTTCAGTTTTGTGACAAAACCATTCCACCCACGAGAACAACCAGAGCGAGTTGTGGACCTTACTGCAGAGGCCACCATTCGTGCTCTGGGTAGGAACAGGAGCGTGGCCTGGCTCAGCAGGCTGGGAGCTCCTGGCCTCCATCAGCCCCTGCCTTTCCCCTGTCAAAACTGGGGTAGGGATGGGGCTGCACCATCGCCCAGATGTTAAATGGCAGCAAGCTGTGCAGGCTGGGTCTCCCCTGCATGAGGCAGGGGAAAGCCCAACGGAATTCTTCATCAGTTAGAGCTTTGAACTACATCTTCCCAGAGCTTTTACTTATAGCGAGCTCCCTAAAGATGACCAAAATAAAATAAAAAGCCAGATTTAATTAGATTATAAACTAATTAGCTGGATCTAAGTGGAGAAAACTCAGAAGAGGGTAGGCAAAGCAGAACAGAAGTGAAAAAGCTTTATACCCAAGTCTTCCCCTGTTAGCTACATTTTTCAAGTAGGTCACTGCTTCCAAGCATGGATTCAAACAAATTAATGGCTCTGCTTTGCAGCAAACTGCACAGATATGAAAGTCCTCTCTGGTGCCTAGGAACCACTCATTTCCACCACCCCAGACCTGGCTGTGGGGTTTACACCCTGCTTTCTACAGCAACCTCTTTGCCCTGAGGGGATCAGTCTCACATTCCTGCTTCTGACACCTTACTTTGACCCGATCACTGCAGGCTGGAAACTTTTTTCCTCTTTTCACACTCAGCTATTCACCCTAAAAGGAGCAGCCCCACCTGAGCCACTTCTAGCTTAAAGGATAAAATTACCATCTGGATGCAAAGAAAGCCAGGTATTGCCCATTAAGTCTTTATTCTACATTCTCTTCGAACACCTTTCGGTCTCCGAGCATCCGGCTTTGTCCCACACCCAACGCAGACAGTGGCTTGCAGGGACAGGAGTATTCACCTGACTTGCAGTCGTTGCTCTGACATGCAAAGCACTGCAAAGGAAATATTCTGGATTCGTTTCTGCCTTTGAGTTAATGCTTTATGTTCTGCTGAATATTGTTGCTTCCATTTGGGGAAGCTGCATTTAGGAAAAGAAGGTTGAAGTCCTTGACAAACACTAATGGAAAAAGTACTGGCCACAGCTTCCTCCTGGGTGCCCGTCGATGTAGCTAAGCCAGGACCCACAGTTATGCAGAGCAGTTGCCTTCCTCCATCTGGGCATGCCAGAAATGACCTGCAGAAATCAAGGAGCTCCCTCTCACCTCACTGAGTGATTGCCCATCCTGTTCTTGTCTAGTCCCTTGTTTGTGAGAAAAATCAACCATATGAAATGGAAATGGATGCTGGAGATTATCAGCTCACCAAGCACACTGAAGCAGGTTCTTTACTGAACCTCACATTAAAGTCACAAAGAATACAAGACCTGCCTCTTCATCAAGACAAACTTGAAAGTTTTCAACTAATTCCAAATCTCAAATTCCTTCTGAAAACCAGAAATACACTCAGGTGTACAGAACAGACAGTGTCTTCTGAATTTGAGTGGTTAACTGCGATTTGAAGAGTTTTTGGTTTTTGTTCTTCCTCTCTATGGTTGAAGTCTGGAATTTTAATATGGATCTCACCTGTTCTAGAGGGGTATTTTAAAAAGATACCTCCTAATATACTGTGGTCATATCTGTTGTGGCGTATGGATGCAGAACTACAGGTGGGAGCAAAGCTGAGGAAAGGGATACTCGTTTTTTCCTTTTGAAATTGTTCCATTTTTCCCCATAATTAAAGTCATTCATAGGACTTTTTTCAAAAAAAAAAAAAAAAAAAAAAGCCACATGGCATAGCGATATAAAGTTTTCTGTATGTCATAAATACAAATTTTTTCAAAGCTGCTCGCTGCACTAAAGCTAAAAGCTGAGATTACTAGAGGAAAGAAACAGGGTAGGTCAGTCCTAGGAAGATAATGCCATTTTTGTAGGTTGGCTCTGAGAAGGGCAGCTGCCACAAATGCTTCCAGCGCCCTCTAAGGAGCTCTGTGGATCCACCTCCCCTTGCTGGATTGTCTACGTCAGCTTTGTGGAGGAGTTGCATGATCTGATGAAACTGAAGTCACTGAATTACTTTTGGTGATGACTCTGAATGTCTGACACTAAAAAGAAACAGAACAAGCTGGAAGAGGCCTCCCCTCTACTACTGTCAATTTCCCATTTCCTTATCTATATTGACTGTGACAAAGAAGATTTGGATTATATGTTGTCTTATTATCTGCTATCCAAATACTTCCTGCAGTGTCCTGCAATTCCATCTTGATTATGCCATCCTAATGGTGATGCTCTGTAAACTACATAACAGAGATATCTTACACTGATGCTTCTCTTCTTACTATACATTCTCTGTCTTTATATAGGCTGAAGCTGATCACAACAGCAGCTGAATTATTCTGGAGCACACCAGGCTGACCAAAGGCGTTCTGCTTGACCTGAACTATTTTGTATTTTTCTGAAAAAGCAAAGAGAGACAAAACAAACCCTACTCTGAATTCTGCAATATACCACAGATAAATTTGCCTTCAGATGGTCTGAAAAGCTGAATTATGCTTGCATAAAAAATTGCTCATCAAATAGAGATCTAAGGTGTATGAAAAGCATTTTGGTAGTCATAAGAATGAAGCCACCAGCTGACTGAAATGGAAAGTAAATTGAAAAGGATCTGTCTCCTTGCAGGTAGAAGAGGATATTTTAACTACTCTGGTACACTTAAAATAGTTTTTAAAATGACCTCTGAAAAAGAACAAATACATTTATCTAACATGCATCCTAAAAACATACCTAAAAAGGCAGCTATTTTAGCAAGAGTCAGAGGGACTTGTTCTAGCTTCTTCACATGACCACTGGTATATGACCTCTCATCACACAAGACAGACTAGAACAAACGTAAGAAATTCAATATCACAGAACCCTTTGTGACAGCTTTAATTTCTTTTGGGAAAGCTCCTTAAGACCCGTCTTTGGACAAGAACCTGAGAGACAAAACATGACTTAGCTCTTCACATATTTCTTCCCTGTCTTTCTTTTTCCTCTGAGCTTTACAAAACTCGACTATGGTCTAGATTGCTGCTTCTACTACAGAATCACAGTGAAATAATTTTCAGCCTCCTCATTTAAACTTACAAAAATAAATAAAGGCTGCAAGTGAAGGCAAGGAAAATATTTTTCCCTTCTGGTGTGCAAGTTGCTTGATCTTGAGGATAACAATTACTTAAGACTTGCAAACACATAATGGGTAAGTACCATTTATCACTGGTGTCGTACTTGTAACAAAAGATACTGTTTGGTACATAAGAAGAAAGGAAAAGCTGCTCATGATGCACTTCATAGCCCTTCATCCTAAAACTGAAGAGACTGAGTCACAGCCCCAGATGTCAAGTGTCCCCTGTGGAGAATCATAGTAACTGGAGTCCTTCTCTTTTAGTTCCAGTTATTGTGTTGCTATTTGTATCAACAGGAGTGGTTAATCTATCTACTAAAAGATAAAATAAGTTCTGTAAGCTATTTGTCTCAGTGCCACCCCACAACAGCCAGCTTTTGGGTACTTGAACAACTCCACTCCGTGTTTCTTTAACGGGAATCTAAGCAGGAGAGGGGAAAGAAGAAGAATGTCTAAAAACATTGATACAGAACTGGCAACAAGATCACCAGGAAAGAGCTGGCATGTGAGGATTAAGTATTTTCAGTACTTTCGGATCAGCAACTTCTATTTTTTGTTGTAAAATAATCAGAGGAGATAGAAACAGATCAGAAGGTATGAGAACAAGGCTTATCCCATTAGGAAGGAATGTTTTGTCATTCTAATTTGGCAAGGTTGCCCTTGGACATTTAAGAGGCCGCCTTTATAGCAGCTTTTGTGGCTGGATTATACAGTGGAAAGTGTAGAATATAAAACCTTCTAGTCAAAGCTTCAACTTGCTAAACTAACATCCCTGTATTTTTCCAAGGAAACAAAAATAGTCCTACAAAATTTGTTCTAAACCTGCTTCTCTCACACTCAGACTTACACCACCTGAGCTGTCCAGTTGTCTACCATGGAACGTGAACATTCAGAAAAGGGCTCTCAAATAGAAGCAAAGTCTCTGCATTCTGAAAGATTATGTAGTTTAATTCTGTCTGTCAAGTGAGATGCTTTTTTTTTCCAGACTTTTCTCACCATCATACATAAGTTATAAACATTTTATTACAAGCAATCATGTTGAAGGATGTTATAAGACTAGATGGACTAGAAAGTCCTCATCATTTCAGCACTAAGTGGTGTCATTTTTAACCACCAGTAGATAAACTGGTCCTAATTTTCTACAAGAAAATCCCACAGGGAACTGGTTGTTGATTAGCTCATAGAAGAAAACTATTCTTATTCTTTATATATGGTAGCATTACTTAAACCCAAGATAATTTTAAAAGTGCCTGTCTTTCAGGCATCAGAACATGGCCCCATTTCTGACAGATTATGGGGTTTATGTAATTCTGCAAACACACCTGGGAAGGTTTGGAGGGGATGTCGTCGCTCTGGTTAATGGTTTTATGGGTTAATTTTTACAGGAGCAGTTCTGGCTGGGGTTCACTTGGTGATCTGACTGTGGCTCGTAAGAGTGGGATTTTCCCTTGCTACTGACGGTGTGGAGGTCGGTCACTCTGTGTGTGCAGAGCGCTCTGAACGAGTGCAGAGCATGTGCCCGGTGTCCCTGCAGGACCACAGCCTTGGCACCCAACAGCTAAGAAGCAGTTTCACAGCTTCATCCTGCAGGGATTTACGACTGATGCTCAGTCTTTTCCTGTGTGCCCTTAAAAGGAGAAAGTCTAAAAACCACAGAACAAGCGTCATCTGAAGTTTCTTGCTTTTCACCTGGAAAATCAAGAGCTAGGCCTAAGTGTGTCACCAACTCCAGGCTGAGCAAATACTGGCCAGTTTGTAGAGACCAACTTGCACTGGACCCTTTTTCCCTTGAAGCCACACACTGCACAGCTTTACCACTTCCTAGGCATGTTTCATAGTAAGTTATTTAAATTTCTCATTAAAATTTGGAGAAACAAAAATAAATGTCAAAGTATGCATCTTATCTCATTTGCAACATTGCACTGAGTTTATTTTTAAAGCCTTGCAACCAAGGAACCAAAAGAGTGCCATGTTCTCTTCGAAGCACACGTAAAGTGCACATGCTTAAAAAGAAAAATCTGAGTTCTCTCTAACCAAGAATTATTTGCAGAAGAAGTTAGCAAAAGACTTTGATATTCCAAGAATTGCTCAGTGTAGTAGTAGGGGCAAGTGACTTAAAGAAGTCAAGAAAAAATAACCCATCAAAGGTCACTCTGCATTTTTCACCTCACCTGGGTTGGAGGTGAGGCCTATAACACTGGATATTTATTTCTGTGACACCTATACAATGCAGTAGCCAATACATAATTCTACAGCAAACTGGAGCCTCAGACCCTACATAGTATTGTAAAAAAACCCCACTGCCGGACATTGGTGCTCAGAATTTATTGGGGTTTTAATATTGATTGAGCTTATCTTTAAAAAATTTACCATTTCATTTAAGAAATTGTCACTCTAAGGCTCAATAGTTTCCCTTATAAGACACCTGTACAGCCATATTAATGCACAGAACATCTGAAGTAGCCATTGGGGTAGTCTGAAAGCAGACTTCAGGGCAGGAGACATTTTTAAAAACAAGAGTAGTTTTGAGTGTCCATTGCCTTTTATCTTAGGAACAAGGAAAGATAACTCAATTTTCCAGGGGAGTCTACCTCACAGGCATTAGCTGGGTGCTTATGGCAAGACTGGGAGTGCAGAGGTACGAGGGTCTGCTCCAAGGGACCGAGTAGGGAGTGAGGATTTGGCTCCAGTGTTACAAAGTCCAGACCCCCAGGAGGCCAGGCAAGCACTCCCTCTGAACCCAAAACCCACATGAGCAAAGCTTTGCAGAGGTTAACATTTCAATAAAATGATGTATGTGAGAAAGTTTTACTTCACCAAAGTACTCCAGATGGCTCTCTTGGGAAGCATGAAAGGGATGAAAAGAGGTAACGCTCCCAGGAGGTGGAGGATCCACAGGACAGACAGGAACCTTTCCCCTTTTCTTCTACAGAGTGACGTGACTGGTGCCACAGTATCAGAAAGGCTGCAGAGCCCCCTAACTCCCACTCCTGTGTTTTAACTGGTGCATACCACTTAAAGATTAGGCTCCCTTCAAGGCCTTTCCTTTTGTAGTGCACAATTTAGTCTTGAGTATCCACTAAATCTAGTGTAAGTGTCAGTTTGAGATAGAACAGCCAGGGCTCTGCAAATTTCTCTTTCAAACAACTCAGGCTGTGCTCCTAAAGGACTGACAGACTGTAGCATTAAAGAAGCTTCTTCACCCTAATCAACTTTGTAAAAATCCAGAGAAACATATTCCTGTATAACTTCGACTAAGAGCTTTGAGCTCTGTGTGATGAATAGTTTCTCACCCCCACTGCAGAGGAAGGCAAGAAAAAAAACTGTTAGAAGGAATAGCTTTATAGACCTGTCACAGTAATCTTATCATTTTCATTTAATACAGTCAAATTCAAAATAGATTTCAATGCAGACTGTTGAGAATCCAACTATAAAACTTTCTTTCTTCCATAAAAAATTCCTTAATTGAATTTTTAAGAGAAAAAAAAAAAAATCAGAGCCTTTGTCCTCCCAAGCAAAGCCCTCCTTTTAAAGCCCTATTTCTCCATCTTTCTTTGGAAAAACAATAAATACATTCTTTCACACTGGGAGTTAAGAAGTATATTATTTATTGTAGTCAGGAGTTCCTTTCTCGGTATCCTGGATATGAGCTCATGCCATATCAACAACCAACAATAGCTATTGTTCCTGGAGGTTTAAGGAAGTTTCTGTACCCTGTTTCCTGAGCACAGTATGTAAACTAATACATACAAAAAAGGTGTTTCATATTATTCCAGGTACGTTGGGCCCCTCCATATCAGCCTGCTAGACAGCTTTTTCCCAGAGTCGGAAGAGTAAATGTATTCTTGTGTTTATCCATTTGTGAATGGAAACAGGTACCTCCATCACAGACTACACAGAAACAGAACCCAAAGAAACACAACAACGTGTTTAATTTAGAAAGAGCACTTTCTAGCTCTTGGCTATTAAAGCTGGCTGCCCCAATGGGTTTGTTCCTCGGATAAATCACCACTTCTACGGAGTACTTTATTAAAGAGGCTAAAAACCAGCTTCACACACGTCAGGATGATGCTTGTTACCCTGTAACAGTAGCATCTACCAGCAAAGGCGGTGTTGACTAAACTGAGTGACTGAGCTGTGACCTATTTGTCCACTAAACCCTCAGGTCTGATATTCATATATGTGTAGATATGCATGTAATAGATGTATGCCTTGTTCTGCATAAAATTTACAGTCGTGCCAGGAAGATGGTGTAAACATCTCCAGGGTGCACAGAAAACACACGAACCTCCTCAGGATGCAAAGCCAGAATAACCCAGTGTGGCCAAACAGGGCAGACCTGCCTTGAGATTTTACCTCTTCCAATACTAGTGCCTTGCAATACCACCTGTTTCTGCCAGTGCAGGCAAAATCTGTTGGACTTTCCTTCACTGCCACACTGTCTTCCTTTTCTGGAGGAAGGCATCCCACCAGTGTACCTGCAGGTAGTAGAGGTTACTATCACTTAGCCCCGCTCAAGCAGGGCCGCTTGCTCAAGCATGTTGTCCAGGACCATGTCTAGCTGGGTTTTGTATATCTCCAAGGTTGAAGACTTGCCAACCTCTCTCAGAACCCCCTTCTAATGTTCAATCACCTTCCCAGTAAAAAAAAGTGTTTTCTTACATTTAACTGGAATTTACTGTGTTGCATTTTATGCCCAATGCCTCCTGCCCTGTTCCAGTTTCCTAAAGGAAAGAAGGTGCTGATTTTACTGCTGTGGTTCTGCTACACACTCATGCATTCTTCATTTAAGGATTTCTTCTTTACAGAAGAAATTCTTCAGTGTAAAGGGTGGTGAGGCCCTGGCACAGGTTACCCAGAGAAGCTGGGGATGCCTCATCCCTGGAAGTGCTCAAGGCCAGGCTGGATGGAGCTCTGAGCGACCTGGTCTAGTGGAAAGTGTCCCTGCCCATGGCAGAGGGGTTGAAATGAGATGATCTTTAAGGTCCCCTCCAACCCAAACCATTTCATGATTTTATGGTTTCCCCACTGCCTGCTTGAGCTGTACTCCATTGTGTGTGATGTTGCAAAGGCTTCCAGTAGGAAACACTTCACATCCCAAAGACCTCGCCACATTGTTCCCAGTTATGTGCTTCTGGAGCACCACAGTGAGCACAGCTTGTGAGAAGGAGAATAGAGGAACAACCCACAGTTTTAGGCTGAGGAGAATGCCACAGATGCAAGTCCCTCTCAGTGGCATTCTTGACTTCAGGGAGCTTCACCCAGGCCCCTCCTTCTAGATACCAGTTATCATGGTAAGCCCCTGCCCTCAGTCCTCCCAGTTTAATCACTGCTACATTTCCAAAGCAACCCTCTAGGAAAGGAGACTGTTTTCTGGTGAGGATGGATGACCGTGATCTGAACCTTGAAACAGGACAAGAAATAAAGACCTGATAAAGACATTAACAATGTATGGTTTAATATATCAAGGCTGGGCAAACCAATTAGGACTGAATAGAAATTAAGCTAAATCTTTTCCCACAACTCTAATCCTTTCTGTAGGATTTGAAAGAGAATAAAAAGCTGCTACTGCTTTAAAAGTTACTTTCATGGTCATTTTTATGTTTTTATACTAATACTCATGCTCCTGCCAGGAGCAAAAATGCAAGTGCTGAAATACCCCACAGCCTTTCCTGTGAGATTTACAGGCTAATTTTACAGATCCAACAACTTTGAATTATTGGGATAGGATTCAAATAAGCTTCTAAATTTGGGAGTATCTCTCTGAATTCAGTAAGAGATCTTTACTGTTTGCTTTTCCCTCAGCCCTATGGGAGCCACAGGATATTGTTGTGCTTTGACTGCATGTCCTATTTGAGGGTTTAACTCTGGCTCTTGCATCTTTTATTTCCAGGTAATCTGTTCAGTTACTAACAGTGTCCAATTGGCTCCTCTGACTGCTGCTCCTCTCAGAGCATGAAACTGTAAGTGAACTTGGAAGAGCACAGTGAGGGCAGGCAGAGGTATGTACAGCCCAGTGAAGTCTGGAATGGCTTGTCTGGGCTTCAGCTGCACTTCCATTTAAAATTTCAGAGAGCTTTAATAACATTCCACTGGTGAGAAAAACCAAGGGATATGAACAAAGGGGAACACAAAGAGGAGGATAAGACCGTGTATCACCACCAGCAGCCCCATTAGTCCTCTCACACAGGATTCCCTCACAAACTCCTGCACAGGAAGAACTGTGGATGGGACTGCAGTCCCTAGAACAACCCAGGAAAGACAGTTTAGCGTAAAAAATTACTCTCCCCAGTGCCTAAATCATGAAAAGAATCTCCCTGATTCTCCCATAAAATTGGAAGAACAAAAGGTAGCTTAAAGCCCCCTCTATCCTTGAACTGAACTTCTTAGTTTTAGCTCATCAGGCTAGTGCTGAATTTTAAATGAAACATTTAATTGTCCGTTTTCTCATTCCACCCAAAAGTGGAAGGAAAAAATCATCAGTATTAATAATCAAAACCTACACAAAGAGGAAGTTTAATACATATATATGAATTCTGCCCTTGTAGACAAGGTTGCTGCTATCAATCGCTCCCTGGCAATGAATAACAAATTAACCTTCTGATCGTCATCAGCTATGATTTTACTCTCATATGTCATGAGTTCTGTTTCCAAAGTCTGTGGGGACCTGATCCTGCAAATATTTTGGAAGACTTTAAGTTTTGACCCTAAATCTACATTACTTAACCCCCATAATTTCATCTTATTTGAGAATAATTTTAATGGAGTGGCTTTAGAGTATCTGCAAATGTGAGTGTTTGTGGTATTAGTGTATATGTTTGAAAAAAACCCCCAATGTTAATACAGATATTTCTCAAGTGTAATTGTCCATGTAAAAGAAAAATATTTTTTAGAAATTCTTAGATAGAAATGCAAAGAAAAAATATTAGTCCTCATCTTTCTTAATGCACCATTTTCACTGTAGGGTTTAAGTAGCAAAACCCTTAATCTTATTAACATAAAATCATGTCTCTTTTTTTGTCATTTAGCAAAAAAAAAACCAAAAAAAACAAAAAAACAAAAACCCCAAACATCTTTTTGGGGACCTAAACTTAGAATCTATATTTTTACATAGGCTTTGACGAGCAAAATCTAAAAACATTCCAAAAGGAAAAAGGTTAATGAATTAGTAACTTCTCCATTTTTGCTCTGCTTCCTCAATCCTCACCATGAGTCTCACGCACATGTGCATGTGCACACACACACAGAGTTTAAGGACTGACTGGCAGCTGAAAGCAGATATTCCATACATGCAACATTACAATAAAACCTATAGAAAAGAAGACTGCAAGTGAACTGGAGCTTTGGGCTTAGAAAGGCATTTTAAAATATTTTTCCATTCAGCTATTAATATTGTATTAAAAAAATAATAGTTTTAGCTCAAATTCCCATGTTTCAAAGCTCACACAGCTCTAACACTGAGGTTATCTTGTTTGGCATGAGAACAGCTCATGTCTACATTAAAGCTCGAAGCTTAGAAGTGACATAAACAGGCCTTTTTCTATAAAGATAAAAGGCTAAGCTTTAAAGAATTTTATATTTATAGATAAACGTTTCCATAGTAATCATTACAGTGAAACTTGCTGGTGTCAGCAATCCTTTGCATACAAAAATGGCTTATATTCAAATTAGCAGGAATCACAGAATCAGATCCCAGCTGCTACCTGAAAGAAGGGCTTAGAGAAAAAGTGTGAATGGGGTTGTCTGGAGTGGCTAATGCTCTCATTTTGATCACCTCTCTGCTCCTTTCTGCCCTTCATGCTCATACATAAAACAGGACATACAAGGCAACTTTCCAGCACACAAAACCAAATTGAAAGACCCAGCTGTCTTTTTCCATCTCTAATTTTTAAGTTTCAATTATATAAATACAGACAAAATAAAAAGCATAAGACAGGCAACAAGCAGAAAGCTGGGTCAGGTGACAGCAGTATGGTTTTCTTCTCACCTATTCCCCGTGGCTTGGATTCTTATACAATATGGTACTACAAATTCAACCCCTGCTTTGGGAAGGTGTCCATGTCTTGTTATTTAAGGTAAAATCTCTTTCCCATATCCCTTGGTGAAGCTGGATTTCCCACTAAATGCTCAGCAAAGGCCCATGTAAGTATTGTCCCAGTGATGAGCCTTGCTGGATCAGGACTGCCTCCCTATTGCATCTGCAACAGGCAGACTAGCACTTAAAATGATGGAAGTTATTTAAAGCAGTGAGGTTACAGTAATCATGTAAAATAAGACTCAAACTGCATGTTTCTGGAGGTTTCTACAATGCCCTAAAGTCAATTACGTTTTAATTAACAAAAAAAAAAGTGACGTGAAAGCTTTCAGTCTATGAATTTTTAAAGCACCACTTGTTAATTAAACAAAGGAAGGAGAATATCACCCTCTCTTTTTTACAGATGGAAAGATGAAGGAGAAGAGAGGTGAGGTGACTTACTCAGGGACAATGTGGTAAGTCAGTTTTGCCTGGCACAGAACCAAGCCTCCTCACTCTGAGATTACATCCTACTCACTCCTTGAAGTCCTGAAGAAGGGAAAAGAAAAATAGCTAAGAGAGCTGTTCAGCTTTGAAATGAGAACGCTCCGTGTGTGAGCCCACAGGCGTATGAACATATGCCATGGGAGAGTTGCAAGTAATATTCCCTGATCAGCAATAATAAAAACCTCCCTCCTCAACTTTTTTTCTTTAAAAAAACCCCTGAAAACATAAAAGGCAAAACAGGGAGGGGGGTAAGTCTGAGTGGTTTGCAATTAATATACAAATGTTTCCATTGTAATCAGGGCACTAATACCTGTCACTGTCAGCACCTCCTTGCAGAGGGGGCTCACTCACTGTTTCTCTTGGCACTCACAAGAGATTACTTTCATAAGGTGCTCAACGTGCACCTTCAATAGCCATTTTACCCGGGTTTTTACGATATCTTTGGAGACATATATCCAGTTGTTTGGCTCATTCAAAGCTACTGAAGTCTGGGACTCAGCTGGCAGAAAAGTAGCCTCCAATAAATAATGGAACCCTTTTGGACGGGGAGATGTTTGTGTTAACACCTAGCAGAAGGGAGGGAACGGGGGCCGGGAAGAGTGGCTGCACTTCAAAGAGGTTGCCCCTGGCAGGCGCGGGCGCCCCGCAGCCGGTGCTGCCTGAGCTTGGCAAGCGCTGCTGGAGCCAGGGCTGCCTGGGCTGCCAGCAGCTCCGAGGAGCTGAGCACAACAGCTCGTGGCTGGCCCGTGTTCTCAGGTGCTGTCACAGAGCATTAGAGCCTGTGTTAAGTAGAGAGCGAGATGGGAAATGTTCACAGAAAGTGCAGGGCCTGTGCTCCACTGACCGGTGCTTGCACAGGTTTGATGCGGCAGTAGCCCTATCCAAATACCAGTTTTTCCTATGAGAAGCTCAGTAGTGAACCTGAAGCATTTCTTCTTCCCTCTGCTCCCTGTATTCTGTGCATAACTGAGGATCAAACCACCAGAGAGGCAGGGTAGTATTGCAGTGCGATCGTAGCACTTACAAATCATTTGACCTGAGCCAAGATCTATGGAGGCCTTTGGCTTCAGATCCATCTCTACCACAGCAGCATGTGCCATCCCAGCACGCAACGTTTTGCAGTTAAGACCCAGGGGTTTTGGATGAGGAGGACAACCAGTCATTTTACAGAAGAGGAACACGCACTAAGGCAGATCTTTGGCTGTGTACTGCTCAGAAAATTATAAAGAGAAATCTGGGAATTCTCTGTCCTTGCTGCACTTCCACTCTCAGTGGCCACCCAATGTGCAAGTCCACAGTGGATGTCAAAGCAGTTCTATCTGAAGTTATTCCCCTCTAACACACATTCTGGGAACAACCTGCCGTCCTGGCTGTATCTATGAGGATACTGTGTGTGCACACCAACAGCTTCCGAATTCATACAGCAGCTGCAACTGCCCACCACCTCTGCGAGTACATGCACATACACTCATAATTTTAAAAATCAGACCTCTGTTCACCAGCCATTGTTTATCACACAGTGGCGTCTAATAGACCACTGGCTCCTCTCAATCGCTTTGAAAAGGAAATAAATGCAGTTACTTGCCCTGTATGTTGGCAAATGGTGATTTTTGCAATGTTGCCGTGGTTCTGGGGAAGTGTGTGTGCACATGTGTGTGTCAGAGGAACAAAACTTTGGAGAAGAGCAGGTGCTTCGGTTAAGAGCCCTAAAATTCCACTCTAATCTCTTGTTATTGTGTGTTTTATGAAATAAATCCTGTACTAAAATTTTTCATGTGTGGTCTTAATGGAAGGTAACATATAGAAAGTTTGAGAAAGAGAGGCTACCTAGACATTTTATGCTATGAAAGTAGGGTGGAAAACATTTCTGCTCCAAGTTTCAAGTGTCTTTTTTTTTTTTTTTTTTTCCAAAAAAGTGACCAAAATCGGACACTTCAAATGCATTTTCCTTCAGTTTTTATAGCCCCTGTTGAAAAAACAAAGTCTGAGGCAAATTGGCCAAGGAGTTTTTGAAGGACCACATTTTCAGATGCCAATTATAAAAAAACTATGCCATCCACATTGCAGAATATTTCAGGACTGTCAGACAACATTGCAGGGGAGTTAAATGGACTTACTTCACCACCGTCTTTTGATGGAGCGATGCGTATTTAGGGACAGGATAACGAAAATCTTGACTGCTCTAAAATGCCATCTCAAATCATTTGAATAAGAGGTGAGCCAATGTATAACTTCACACAGTACTTTATAGTGGCAGAAATGCCAAGAGTATCCCACTCAAATTAGGGAAAGATGCAATTCCCCCTTATGTTCTTTCTATTTCTTGATTTTTCCAGCTCCTTTTTTTTTTCCCCTCCCCATGAATTGCCTGTCGCCCCCACCAACCTCCTTCACCTTCCCACACAGATCCTTTTTTGTAAGTAACTGCGGAACATTCCAGCTACGCTGCGAGTTAATGCAGCGCGATGGAGGGAGAGGCAACATCAGGGAGTCAGAGATTTGAAAAGTTAAGGGGCTGAGTCTCTGGCTCCGGTTCAATCGATAATCGCTGTGCATCTGGCCCCATGTTTCTCCTGCACAATTAACTCGGTTACGTTGCACATACCTCGTCTTTTACATCAGTTTGTGAAAAGTAAATTTACTGTTTGCCGAGTCCCAGTCATGCAGGATGGTGAAAAAAGTCTCACTGATGTCAGTACAAAGAGAGATTCTGTACAATGGGCCCAAACAGACGCCGGGTTACAAACGTTTAATTTTTGGTGCACCTCAAGATCAGCTAACAGTTGCAGTAGGAGCCTTTTTTTCCCCTCATATTACAGCTTCGGCCCTCCTGGAAAGAAAATTCCCAGAACCATCAGGGTTGTGAACTAGGTAAATAATATTAAAATGAAAAGTGCAGAATGAGTGGGGCTGGGCTGCTTCATATGTTGTTGTTTTGAGAAACCAGCTAATTAGCCAAGGGCCTGGCATTGCCTCATGCTATGATAGCTACCCCAGTATTTTGTGTCACTGTGGGGTAATTTCAGCTGTGAAATAAGTAGTTTTCCCCCACTCCAGAGGTGACCATAGCCCTTATAAAAGGCACAGGTGCTTTGGCATGGAGGTGCCTTGTGCTGCTACAGGTTATGCCCAGTCTACACAGAGCAGGCTAAAGCAGCACAAATGGTGTTAGAAGTGCTTTAGGCATCGCTTTTCATGCCCACCCTCCGCTTTTTTTTACATCACTAAACGCCAAACACACTTAAACCTTACCAGGTCTATAATTAAAGCAGTACAAGCATTTGCACCCAGAAAAACCTGACCAAGTTTCAAAATACATCAATTTCTCAAAACGTTTCCCTGTTAGCTCCAAGTCACACCCCGTGCCATGAAACTGAGCCAGTGGGAAGTCAGCAGAGCTGAGGAGGTTTCTCCCTGCCGGAGGCAGCTTTTCTCTCTTCCCCTTGGTGTGAGGGAGCCGCAGTGGCAGGGGAAGGTTTCCTACAGCTCCTTGGCAGGACAGTGCCACCAGCCCTGTTGTGAGGCTGAGCAGCCCCTGAGCCGTAGGACCAAGGCCTGTGCATGTCCAAGCCTTTCCAGCACTGCCTGCCATCGGCATCATCCTACAGCCCATGAGAGCTCTGAACTCCCAGAGCTGCCAGGGCTTGGTTCACATGATGCTGTTGGTTATGTAGTGACAGGACATGGCTCTCATATGGATTGAGAGTAAGTTGAGGTTAGATATTAGAAGAAAATTCTTTACTCTGAGGGTGGTGAGGCACTGGCACAGGTTGCCCAGAGAAGCCGGGGATGCCCCATCCCTGGAAGTGTTCAAGGACATGTTGGATGGAGCTCTGAGCAACCTGGTCTAGTGAATGTTGTCCCTGCCTACAGCAGGGGTGTTGGAACTAGATCATCTTTAAGGTTCCTTCCAACCCAAACATCACAGCACTGAGAAGGGAGGGGGGGAGCTTCGTTTGGGGGACATTTTATAGCATTGCATACCCAGCATGAACTTTGATGACCACTGTAATCCAGGATGGTAACTCTACCTTCTCTTCTTCTCTATCAGCTCAAGGTCAAAAGCTACATAAAGTTTTGCAAGTACAACCCAAAAGCAGGCTGAAGGAGATTTTCCAATTTTAGCTTGAAGTTCTAAAAGAATCCCCACATATATGTACATATATACATTAAACTTGGTTCTTGTTTGTTCCCTCCTTTGCCTTTCCCCACATCATTTCTGCCACGAAGGCAAAGGTACAGTTCACCTGACTTTCTAGGACACTAGAGTCATCTGATATCCATCTCAACAAATATTCTAATGGCCTTTTATCTGAATTTGTTCCTCATTAAATATTCCTGTACTCATTGAAAAATCATGCAGAGAAGGATGAAGCAAAGGAAAACAAGCAGAGAAGTTTATGACTAAAGTGATCCTTTACTTTGCTAACCAACCAAACTCAGTTTTTTCCTCTAATTTTACATTTTATTTTTTCCTCTAATTTTATTTTACCTGAATGAACCCTTCCTTCATTCTGTTGACAAAATTATTTTCTAAATTATGAATATAAGTGAAATTTAAGATAAAAAAGTGAAGCACTTCAAATTAAAAAATAAGCCAAAACATTTCTTTTTGAAATTCAAAATTTCAATTTTTTTGACAGATTTGTGAATTTGTTTCTTCTGGAGCTAAATATACAGAGCTGGTAAGAAGTTTCATGGCAGCAATTCTGCCTAGCTCTGAAGATGAGTGTTCTTGTGTGTGCCTGCATTTTTGTATGGAAAGAGGAGCTGTTTAGCAAGCTAGGACAATGCTTAGATCTGCCAGCACTGCCCCTCTTGATTGCCAGCGTTGGCTACTGTCTGCTGCCTGCCTGGAATCATTTTGCTGTGGGTCATATAATCTCCTAGCATCATTGCCAGGGTCCCCAAGGCTTGGGGTCTAGAGCTCAGTCAAGCATAAAACATTATTCATACACAGTTCACGCCAGGCTACAAAAAAGGAAAAATGTTTACAGACATGAGCAATAGTTTATCAAATCCTCATTAGCTTCTTTTACCTCCCTCCCCAAACACAGGAAACCCAACAAAAACTGATATTGATCACCCTGTGTTCAGAGTCATGGGCCACTTTCTCAGCTGAGCACAGCACAGCTCTCCTGGCTCTCGGTGCAGTGATGCTGATTTATGCAAGAGAGGCACATGGCCCACAGTTTAGCTTACACATCCACAATCCCATACAGACTTAATTTTGCTTTTCAAAGCCTACAGAAATCCACAAATTAACACCTTTTAGCATTATTCACTTCGAGTTTGTCAGATTTCCTGCAGTAATCGATTAACAGTTGTTTTCAAGTTAGGGTTTATCTCTTGTTGGCGGGTATATTTGTGACACATGGTTACACCTACAAGAATACATTAAAAGTTTTTTGAGGAACTTGGAACTACAAAGGCAAACTAGTGCCTTGCAGTTGCTATAATCTTTGATGTCACTAGGTGACTGTGTTTACCAAAATCAAGCAAGAGAATTCTGTTTTCTGCAATTAAAGTAATCCAGGTTAAACTTTTAAAGAAGCCGAGTCGACGCAAGTAGATGACATACACTTTTAAAATGTTCAGAGTTATTAACAGAGTGCCATGCATAAAACTTTTACCTGTATATCTCCCCCTTGATTAACTTCTTTTTCTGAGAGAGGGAATGCTGTTTGTTAAATAACATCCAGCTGAACAAAGGAGAAACAGAGCCTGAACTGTGTGCTCTGGGCACCAGGATCTGATGCAACTCACTTTCATCTCAGTGTAGCTTATCTGGTAGGCAGACCCAATGGAGGCATGAGTTCCTAAGGATAAGTTATATTATACAGCATGTGACTGGATTCAGCCAACTCACCAGTGATGAATTTTCTTTCTCTTCCAGAGTTTCACTTGCTTTTAAACAGAAACCTTCGCAAACGGAATTAGTCTGTCAGTGTAATTTTTACCATAGTTAGACATGATGTAAAAAAGGATACAGATATGCAAGCTACAGACTCACAGTCCAGCCTGTGTGTCAAACTAGACAAATGTGATTGTATTCATGCATACATAACACATACATAAAACACACACGACCTGAGGGAGCTTATCTTTAATGACAAAGGATTGCGACTTGGGAAAAATTCAGTTCCCAGCCTTGTTTCTGAATTCTTCTGTGACTTGAGGTAACACATGTAATATCTTAGACTCTCATTCACTTATGCAGACAAAACAGTCCTTTGGGGGCAAGGGCTGTTCTTCACTGCATGCTTGTCTATTGCCTAATAAAATAGTTCTGATGTGAGCTGGAATTTAGTCATGTCACAAATAAGTTACTGATAGTTCTTTTTTTTTTTTTTTTGGAATGCCAAAAATGGATCACAATGAGGGCATTGTTGGGCAAATAGCGTAATGAAGGAACAACACGTTTCTAGTTTCCTTTTCTCCTGTTGTAATAACTACTGCAAACACTTGTCTTACAGCACTAGTTCAAAGCATTCCAGGTTGCAGTGAGCTACTTCTCTGTTTGGGGGTTATCAGTTTAATATATGCTGCTATTTTATAAGGGTTTTCTTCAGACATGCAGAAATTTGAGACAGAATTCATCAACAACTTTTCTCCGACTGCCAACGCAGAGCTGTGGCTGGGAGATGTGAAATATTCTGTAACAGCTAGGGAAGAGAGGACCTAACTGGGGAAAGCAATCAAAGCAGCATGGTGGTGCATGGAGTGTAAAGCCCGTGCCTGACTCCCATCAGCAATCTGGGTTGCAACTGAGTCAAATGGTGTAATTTTAATATTTCTTCTGGAAAGCCAGCAACTGCATTACATGTGATGCTGCACATTATCCACCATCACTCTCATCATCCTCCTCTAGGATACACCCACACCCTCATGCTACAGAAAGCTGCAGAGCCAAAGACCTTCGTTGCCCATTAACTACTGAGGAGGGACCAAGCACTGCTCTGCGAGCTCCATGTCACGATTATTTACCGCAGAGAACTCTGCTTTTAAACATGTGTTTTAATTTCCTATAATCCCAGCTCCTACCATGATTATGTGGAATTCCATTTATTCTATTTGTTCTATTTTAAAAGGGATGAAGTCATCTGTGCTGGAAACTATGACCTGATTGAAAGTACTGAAACGCTGCAATGTCTCAGACACAGCTCTGGCACATGAAGAAGTATAAATTAAACTCTTCTGCAGACATTTGATCTCTTGCTATGAAAAGGGATATTGTGCTTCCTCTGTTTAACAGTATTCTCTGTCCACTGTGAAAAGAACCCTGTTTGCACTTCTTTTTTTTTT
>VXAY01001311.1:58370-150480 GCA_013399855.1 Oxyruncus cristatus | reverse complement strand
TTTTTTTTTTTTTTTAAGTGTGGCATTTTTTTCCACTCTAAATAGGATTGCAAATTAAGCTTCGGCACGTATACACACTGAGTCTATATATTACTGACTGCTGTGAGCTGAGGGATGCCAATGCCAGATCTCACAGACTCATTAACTAACTGATTTGATTGTTACCAGTGAATCTAATGCTTCTGAGTTCCAGGGCTGCATATAGTGCAAGCACTCCACAATTGCAAACCATTTTTGGTCATGAGTAACAGATCAGCAGAAGGCAAGGCAGCATGTTAATCCAGTCAACAGACATTGCTGAAAGTTATCTACAGAAATTCCAGTAGCCATGCAAACTCTGCTCCTCGTAGCATAAGGTCACTGATTACAGAACACCATTTCTTTATTCTGGGTAATTCTCCTCACAAACTCTAATATTGTTCTGCACAGAAGGTTTTTTTTTTTACTCTAGGATTTTGAGAAAATACGTATAAACATGGTTTCATGCTACATGAGCTACAATTCAGCATGTTGTGCTGTAAAATAATTTAGTAAAATTAACCATCTCTTGCTATACATTTGCTACAGAATTAGCTCAGCTTGCCTACCCACTTGTACAGTTAGGGAGGCTTAAGTGAGAACAGCCATGCTGAAAAATAGTACTTGAGTTGCTGCAGGGTTAGCAACCGTTGAGGTGTGTGAACCACAGCAAATTCCCCCTCTTTTCCACAGCAAGCCAGACAACTCCTATTAATAGTTAAAGAGATTTTTGTGTCAGTAAGATTCATGTTAGGGGCAATACTCCTGTTCATACTTCAGTGAAAACAGACCCTTAGTGACTTCTGTATCAAGTGCTTTCAATTTACAACAATACTGGACAAGCTCTCAAAATGCTCAATCCCGACCTACCCTTGATCTCATGAAAACTGAAGGAAGAAAAAATCTCTTACTGCAGGCACTGGAAGCAGACTAAAGACAGTGGAAATATTTCTCCATAATAGGCTTCGGGGTTTTTTTTAAATATAAGCCCTGCCTACCCTACTCAGGTAGCTGAATTATTTCTGTGCTGTATGTGGCTGCCACTAACAGTGTTTTTAGTCTGGGGTGGACCCAGAGCCAGGCAGGGCAGGGCGGTGGGGAGCCAGAGATCAGCCCTGCTGTGGCATTACTGGGGCAGCAACTGATGGTCCCAAAGCCATGGGCAGAGGGAGTCTGGACAGTGACCTTCAAGGCCCTGTCAGCAACACAGAGATAGGGACAAATAAGCTGCCTCAGCTTATGATCTTTTGCAAGAGGCACAATATCCAGTTGTAAGATTCTAGCTGACAGCACAAATAACATCTACAGAGTAAGATTCTACCTCTTCCATTGTAATGGCAGGAACAACTCAGTCCCCTGTTCCTCCACACAATTGTAAATCTTTAGCTAGCCAAATGACTGATTTTTTGCAAGCCACCATTTTTATTAGCTATTTCCTTAAAAAGAATCTGAACTTTGTTGAAACAAAAAGACTTTGAGAGTTTTAGCCACAAATATTTTGAGGTTACCTCTACAAGTCTCCACTTTTCCCTATGTTTTCTACTGGTAATGGAGTCTTGCAGCAAAAAAAAAGAAAAAGAAAAAAAAAACAACCCTTCACTATATATTCCTACTTCTTTCATTTCACAATAATGTGATGTTCAGTCATTGCTCTTTGATGTTCCTTTGTGCTGGGATTTTCAAAGGAAATTAGCTTCCAAACTATGATGACACTCAGCAGCAGAAGCTGAACGCTGAACTTCAGTGGGTCTCACTGAGCATTCAGGCTCAAGCTCTAATACTGAAAAGATACATGTCACCTGTGACCTAGAGACTGACACCTTTTTGTGGCACTTAGTCCTGTCAGAGATATCTGATAGGGAGAAAGAAATGAACACCCACTGAAAAACTGAAAATCTGCAATAGATAACAGGTCTCTTTAGGGTTTTTTAAAAATTGTAAGTCCTTATGTCGTCTTTGAACGCTTCCATATATGTGGTGGGTTGACCCTGGCTGGATGTCAGGTGTCCACCAAAGCCACTCCTCAGCTGGGCAGGGGAGTGAAAATACTACAAAAGGTTCGTGGGTCAAGATAAGGACAGGAAGAGATCAGTCACTGATTACCATCAAGGGCAAAACAAACTCGACTTAGGGAAATTAGCTTAATTTATTGCCAATCAAATAAGAGTAGGGTAATGAGAAATAAAATCAAATCTTAAAAACATCTTCTCCTCACCTCTCCCTTCCTCTAGGGCTTAACTGCAACTCCCTATTTCTCTACCTCCTCCCTGAGTGCAGCACGGGGATTGGGAATGGGGTCTTCAGTTGTTTCTGACGTTGTTTTCAAACATATTGTTTCTGCCTCTCCTTCCTCCTCGTGGGGAGGACTCCTCACACCCTTCCCTTGCTCAGGAGACAGTCCTCCATGAAGTTCTCCAATGTGAGTCCTTCCCACAGGCTGCAGTTCTTCAGGAACTATTGCAGGGTTGGTCACTCCCAGAGGGCGCAGTCCTTCAGAAACAGCCTGCTCCAGTGTTGTGGGCTCCTCTCTCCACAGGTCCTGCTGGGAGCTGTTCCAGTGCAGCATTCCCACGGGCTCACAGCCCCCTTAGGGCATCCACCTGCTCCAGCGTGGGGTCCTCCAGGAGCTCCAGGTGATTCTTGGTTTCACCATGGACCTCCATGGGCTGCAGGGGCACGCCTGCTCCACGCTGGTCCTCACCATGTGCTGCAGGGGGATCTCTGCTCCAGCATCTGGAGCACCTCCTCCCTCTCCTTGCTCACTAACCTCAGTGCAGAGTTGGTGCTCTCACATGTTCTCACTCCTCTCTCTGACTGCGGTTGTGCAGCTTTTTTCACCTTTCTTAAATATATTATGCCAGAGGTGCTCTCACCATCCCTGACAAGCCTGGCCTTGCCCAGCAGCCGGGTCAGCTGGCACTGGCTCTGCTGGACATGGGGGAAGCTGCTTGCAGCTTCTCAGAGAAGCCACCTCTGTAACTCCCTCTAACCTAAAGCTTACCTGGCAAACCCAGTACAATATAAAATAAAAATCAGCTAATACATTCAAAATAGCATAATTCACATTGGCTGTGCAAATTCTGTTTCATGGTTGCAGAGTCATTCCACTGGTCTTTGAACACTCGATTTGAGTGCTCCGTTCAGAGGTGGCTGCTGTTGTGGAACAGCCTTCAGGAACTGAGAGCCTTCAGTGTGACTGGATTTGTTTTGCTTTGCCAGAGAAAAGCATTTTCAGTAAGTTGAAGTTTTTTGACCTGGCAGTTCCGTAACAAAGAGGAGAATTCAGATGCTCTAGGGATCAGGTTTTACATGTAATGATCAGTCAAGGAAAAGGACATCTTGACTGGCAGTCAGAAGGAAGGGGAAACAAATGTACTAATTAGTAAACTGCTAAGTAAAAGAAAGTGGATGAGGGTCATCTTTAAAGGCAAGCCCAACCAGAGAGTGAAAGGGTATATGGGCAAGCATCTGATGCCCAGACCAGCCAACAGGCCAACTCCAGGCACCAAAGTAGTTTTTCCTGGAAGTTGATGTCCAGCTGCTCAGCTTGAAGCACTTCTAGCAACCACCTGAGCTGAACTAATTTACTTGAAATGTAAATATAAATACCAGAAGGTATCACCAGGACAGTTTCCTATGATCCATATTTCCTTCAAACTAAAACCACAGGCCAGCTTCCCAGGCTGCTTTTCTGTATGTGGCTGGTGCAAGTATTTTCCCCTGAGCAATGCAGAAGAGGAGAAGGAATAGTTCACTATTAGCTGAACTACACTCATTTCTTCTTTAGGGATATGAACACTTTTGAGCTGTAAATTCCTAATTGAAATATAAGAAATGTAATGAATAGATTTCCTGTTTTTTCCCCAGGGCTCTAGCATTCCTACATGATGGAGAAGGCTCCTCTCTTTGCTTATACCTTTGCAATTTGCCATCTAGTCCTTGAGACTGCTTGTTGCGGCATCAAATCACATAACTGATTTCAGTGTTAGAGTTTTTCTTTGAGTGTCCAATTTCCTGCAGTGCTCAGGATATTTTTGAGGGCCCTGTGGATGTTCCCCAGCTAGCAGTTTCCCAGCTCTTGAGCTACCCTGGTTATGCCATCCTTGTCTCACCCCTGATACAGTGATGCAGCCACCATCCCAGCCGTCCCCTTTACTGCCAAGGGCTGGGAGGCAGGCTGGGAAGTAGTATGGCCACTTTTGACAGCCATTTAACATAGTTCACTTGGGATCCTAGAAAGTAGACTGCAGAGGCATTGCCTGAAGTTTTCTAACTCTCTAACTCAAATATCTATGGAGAAGGAGCATGTGACCTCATAGCCAGGAACACATTAATTGGATTTTTCCAGGAGTCTGCTGCTTTAGTGTGGTTTTAGCAATCCAGAGCACAGAGCCATAGAAACTTCCTAGAGGTGCAATTTTTGGCAAGCAGACAGAGCATCATGTACTTCTAAATGAGGATGAGCGAAGCACAGCAACCAAGTCTGAGAAGATGCTTGATGCAACCAAGGATACTTTGGATTCAGTGCTGCTGAAGACTTTGTAGCTTCCTGAGCTAGAAAACCATAACAACCTCTCTGAATTTCACCGGCATTCATCCCATACAATGTTCGACTCCCTCAAACCAGCAAAAGAAGTAATTGTGAAGGTAGATGTTTTCTGGTCTCCCTAAATCCAATGTTGTGTATGTTGCGTTACTCCACCTATGTCCGCATGAGAGACAAAGGGACCACATTTCCTAGAAAGGATTATGCCAAGAAAATGCAAGCAGCACACCTGCAGTGGGTCAGATCATCTGGCTCACTATCCTGTCTCCTGCTGTGGTCATAAGCGGATACCTGGGAAATAGTGTAAAAAGAGAGCAAGAAAAGGGTATTTCTCAAAAAATACCCTCTCCCAACAATCTCTTACTCAGAAACTTCCTGCTCTGGTGAAACCATGTTCCCTCCCACAACAACTCCAATCGCTCTGTCCTCTCTGCACGATGTAAAACCAGCACTGAGCCTAACAGTTTGGCTGTTCCAGTTCTGAAAGCAATCAAGTGGGATAGCATGCAAGCGTGCCCATACAATTTCCATACAATTTCCATACAATTCTGGCTTTCCTCCAGCCACACTGCTGACCATCAGCATGAGATGCTGAAGGCAGAGCTCTCCCACTTCCACTGGTGTTGGTAGTTGTTCCTAGCATAAGTCATCCTTCAAAAGGAATTAAAGAAATTGCATCAAGAGAAGGTGAAGGATGTTGTGTCCTCTGATTTCCCTCCCTTCTTGGGAATGATGTGGCAATCAGGTTGGCTTTGCCCAGAAATACCAACAAGTTATTAATATTTGTTATTCCTCAGTGTTTTTCCAGTGTCCCAGCAGAGCTGGTAGCCAGCTGCTCTTGAAAAGTGCATGTATAAAACACTTATCATCAAACTCAGAGAAAAATACCTAGTATCTAATCTGGACACAGAAAGGCACTATACAATTTTAATCAAAATCTACTGTAAACACTTCATTTGTTTTGATATTTGAGCTGTGATGATCGAAGTTCAAGCTGTGCTTATTATGCACTTGTTGACTGGAAAAAGTAGAAAGAAGACACATGACACATTATTTCTGTTCCCTGATTGGATGTGATGGCCAAGTTTCTGGTGCATAAGTCCCAAAGAAATTAAAATTCACTTCAGTTAAAAATTCGCACATTCAAGCCTAGAATTCATTTCCTATGAATGCTTATTAAAATTCAACTCCATGGATGTTCATGAAAAGAGTACAGAGTGGACAAACTCTGGCAGTGTGGATTACAGTTTCAAATGAATATTACCCATCCTTTTAAATGCATTCATTAAACCCTGTTTTACAGTATTAATCATAAAGGCCTCTGAGAGATGTCTTTAAGCTCAATAATTAAATTAATCCATTAATTGATGATGGACTTTACTCACCTTTAGACAAAAATATAATATTCCAACTGTTATTATAATGGCCATTATTATTTTCTTTTAAAAATTTGTTGTACCTTTTAGAGGCACTTCAGTAACCATGTTGTTTCAGGATACAAAGGGCTATAGAGCATTGCCCACTCTGAATAGTCCTCTGAATGGGGCCTTTGTTTTGTGTGCTGTTTTGGTAGGAAATGGTTGCTATTTAGGTCTCCAAGAGGGAATATAAAACTATGCTCACCTAATCAAACAGACCAGTAAATACAGCAGTTAATCTGACAACTTCAAATTCCTGAATTGCATTTGGAGAAACAATTTAACACAAACAATCATTTAAAGCCTGCATTAATCATCCACCTTGGGTTACTAAGATGCATAATTTGTTTTCATTATTGCAAGCTCGTGGTTTAAGTGACATTTCTAGCAGTTGGATGTTTTATGAAAACCAAAAGAGGGAAAAGGTGCTGTTAATCTTTTCCATCAACAGAGTTGTAAAATAAAAGCAGTGTTATCATATGCATCAGAAGATAGACCTGTCATAACTCCGTGTCTAAAAAATGTAACTGTCTTAAGTATTTTACATGAGGAGAACACAATGGCTTGTGAACTAAATCAGCTATTGTTCTCCACGGTGGCAAAATGTTCCTTTCTGAGCAGCCCTGCACGGTGAATGTGAATCAGGAAGTATGGCTTGTTTTGCTTGAATAATTAACATATCGACAATAGCTTCACAGTTACCTTGAACAGGTTCAGTGGGCACTTTAGAAACAAAAAGGAGAAAGGCAGTAGCATGTGCAACAAAAAATTCCACCTGGCACTTCAGTGCAAAAGGAATGGCTCTTTAAAATAGCAGCAGGAGAAGGCTCTCTCATTTGGAGATAATCAAATATAAAGATATAACTACTATATTTATGTCTTGTGCCACTCAGAGTAATAGCAACCTTTAGCAACCTTTTGTTTATCTGTCCTTGCAATGTCGCAAGGTAGTTTGGCCAAAGCTGCCTGTGTTTTTAAAGCATTACACAAACTCTTTCTTCCTTCTTTAAAAAAAAAAAAAAAAAAGGAAAAAACCTGGCTTTTAAAAGAGCCATTGTCACTTCCAGCTGAATGTTTATTTTACTGTCTCCTGCACAGCAGAGGACATTCCACCTATAAAGAGCAATTATATAGCTCTGGGACAATTTGAATACTCTAATCAATGCTAGTTAAAGTGCAGATAAATAAACTTTTATAGTGCCAGGGCTCCTGCCCTCCATGGAAATTATTGTTAATTTATTGAATCAATAATCTTGGAACAATAAATTATAATGCCTTTTGTTTTACTAAACCCATCTTGCAGCATGTTTAAAAAGCACAGCTTTATAAATATTGCAACAGGCTAGGGGGAGATTTCCAACCAAGGCTTTGTGTCTGTCCCATTATGTGAAAGATTAAAATGTAAAAGCAAAAAAAAAAAAAAAGAAAAAACCAACAACAAAAAACTTGAAGGTGCAGAGACACTGAAAAAAATAAATCCTTAAATACAGAAGCTGCCTGGGCTGTAGCTCAGCTCTTTACGTGCTGTATTTTTTAACTCCTTCATTACTAGAAATACTTTTATCAATTGCATGAAGTGAAAAACACTAGACTTACAAGAATTCAGATGTCTTAAAACACAAGACCAGATTGATCTCCATTAAAGCACAACTTTGCAATAACTATTAAGTTCAGCAACACAGTTCTGGGTCTACATCAAACAGTGACCACAGACTCACCCAACAACTGAAAGAATGTCTATTTTTAGAAGCACTTTCACCCTAAAACTTACCAATGGAATTAATTTAACCTTTAGAATACATCATTCAGGCTAGTAGATACTGTGTAGATAATATTCACTTCTTCATAGGCTTTCCAACCCTGGTTTTGCAATACCTATTGCAAGGGGAACACATCCCTAGCTGTTAAGGTGCTAGAGTAACCCAGTTAATCATATTATGGTCTGGACCTTGTGAAAATGTTCCATGCATCTGCAGCTCACTGATTGCAGTTTGTATCAGCTCAGTAAGACACTCAAACATCTTCTTGTAAGGAACTGGCAGTTTGTATTTACCTTTTCCGGATAAAATGAACTGGAGCAGGGACTGCTGGCTGTTCTAGTGGGAACAGTTTCAGGACAGGAACAGAGATACACAGCAGGGTCTGTTCTTTAGTTTGAATAGCTGGTTCTTCTGGGGTAAGGTAAGGGCTTATCTGGTGGTAATGAGAAAATTCCCCCTGAATTTAATGTCTCAAAATTTCATCCCTGTTCTTTTTTACTAGTTACTGTCAAGATCTCAACACTGGGACACTTATTGATGAGAACCAGACCTTCAGCAAGGTATAAATTAGCTTAATTAAGCAGCAATTAATGGTTCTACACAGATTTGAAAGAGCTGAGCATTTAGTCCAAAGACAGTTAATTTTGTATCTGTGCTAAAGAAAAAAACTACATGAGTTGCTATCCTGCTTCTGATCTCCTATTTTTGATGAAGGTTTGTGAAGCTGGAGCCACAGTCCCCAGCTTATGTAAGCTTTACTTATTACACAATGCGCTAAACATAAGTAAAAGTAGGCTGAATCATATGGGGATGCAAACCTGGCCAAAACCCCCAGAAATCTCCGAGGTGGGTGTGAGGAAAATCAGCTGCTGTTATTGTGATGGTGGTTGTGGGGGATAAGGGAGCAGCCAGATTTGGCTGAGTTTGAAGCAGTACTTTTTTGATTTACAGACAGGGAGTGTATTTTGACTTGTCCTCGGGTTTTTAATTTTTAACTCTTGCTGTTTGCAAGGTTGCCAGTGCCCAGACGGGAAGCATCACTTCAGAGTTCTGCCTACATCATCAGGCAGCATCCATCCAAGGATAATTTTAAAATTACTCTTTTAGTCACTGGCAGGCTGTAGCCACTTCGTCTTGGTTCGTCTAACCCAGTTCAGCACTGCTCTTTTTCTGCAGTCTGCCAGAAGCCTCTCGTACACTGTGGCTTGAAGCTCCATGGCACCCTGCCTTTCTATCCCCATACCGTGCGCTTCCTGGGCCTTGTGTTCTGACATCTCATCAACACAAAGGAAGAATTCCTACGGGAGATTTTTACTGCGCATCTGACACACCCACCCATCCTCTTTGACGAAGTTGTGCACTTGGCCTTAAGAATCCCTTATGGTGCTGAACTTGGCTCATGGAGTCTGGGATGCTTCAGGAGTCTTTGGATGAAAGAAACCACGTAATGAAAGCCATTTTCAGCAGGAGCAGTATCAATTAAAGTCCATGTGAGTCTTGTCATTGTTATAATCAAGAAGAGGAAATCCATAGCTGAAAAGCTACATCCAAGATATAAATATCTATCCTTTTTTAAAATAAAATGTGTAGGACAATGCATGCTTTCAGTAATTTCTGTGGATAGGAACTCACAAGAAAAATGGTGGTCCAAAGCCACTATTCTAAGCTTTCCCTATACTTCAGATTAAGCTCCTCTACTGTCTCTGCAGCAACTGTATACAATTATCTTCTCTCTAACAGCATCCCCAAAGCAGATGTAATTAGGGATCTTTGGAGCCAACATATGCATATCTTAATTACTGATCCAATATGGGATACTATTTGTTCCAACATTTACCATTTTAAAAAAAAAATCATGGACATCTAACTTAACAGATAGTTATTTTCCTACTAACTTCAATTATAATGCACTCAGCTAAACTGAAATATGACACTGAATTATTACCAGGGGAGAGGAGGACCATCCAGTTCCCATCCTAGCAAAGCTCAGAGAAGACAGAAGATCTGATTTTTCACCACACTTCACTCTGAACAATCACTTACAACAAAGTCAGTATCTAAATATTACAGGATCGGAGATGTTCACATACTGACAGCAGCTGTAAGTTGCTAACTAAGATGTGAGGGAAGGGAGAAGCCCCTTGACCTGCATAATTCAATTAACCATTTGACTTCTTGAGTTTCAAGAAAGTTTTCAACAAGTGAGTTAGCTTTAATGTATTACATGAGAGAAAACAAACAAAAAACCCACTGAAAAGAGTTCCTGCTAAGATCCCAAACTTTTCTCAGGAGTCAAGAAACTAAAAAAAAGACATCATAGTGTGTTGAAACCTTGCATACATTCATGGGATTGGATCAATTTTGATGAGCAAAGCAAAATACAGAAAATACTGGAGTGTAACGACTTACTGCTTGCAGCATCTGTATATTTTTTTCTTTGAGCTGTCATCAATGACTTTTCTGGATTTTTTTTTGCATCCTGTATTTTCTGTAGAGGAAAGGACATCTTCATTTCATGGAGGAACACCTGCAGGCAAAGGCACAGGAAGCAGAAATGCTTGGTTTTCAGTCTCTAGTCTGAATCTAATCTCCTCATTATCCATTTCTCCCCGTGAAATTAGGAAATATTACCACTTAGTTTCTTCAACAGGTGGTGTTTGTGAGCATTATAACTCCATAGTGAACATATGCTTCACAAATGCCTTGTAAATTAAACAAACCATTTTTACAAATCGAGAGGGCCTCTGTGCAATTTCACAGATTTTCACAGATTATTCTGAGTTGAAGGGACCCACAAGGATCATTGAGTTCAGCTCTTAAGTGAATGGCCCACATGAGGATGGAACCCACAACCTTGGTGTTATTAGCACCATGCTCCAACCAACTGAGCAATAGTTATTTTTTTTAGGAGTGAGTGAACAATAATAAACACCCCATTTATTTCTCTCTTAGAATTACAATTGATATTCTCAATCTCCTTATTGTTTTCTATTTCAAACACTTTGTCCTGCACGTTCCATCAAATTTGCCACTTTCCTTAGTCTAAATACTTTCATAACATTTTTCTTCAGATTTTTAATGCCAGGGAGTTTTATTACAGATGACCTATATCTCTCTGGGGACACTGAATATCATATGTTTCTCTGTACTTATTGACAGATCAATTCTTTTGACTATTTAAGTCTGAAGACTAGTGGGCTGCACTAGAATAACATTCACTAGTTGATATGACACAGGTATTGGTGTATTTCTTACACCCTGCTTTAATTTAACAGTAGGCCATGGAGGACAAAGGACTAGTTGACAGCCTCAGTTAAGAGAACTAATGAGTTCTGGGGAAGGAACTGAATCTATCCTGATTTCTTGGCTCAGGCAAGTTATACCTCCAATTTTGCCAGTCCTGAAGCCCGGATGACCAATGACCAAGATTAGTTTTTCAATTTCTTTCCATCTGAAGAAGAGCAACTGCCTGACAACTTCCATGAGAAAAAGAGTGATACTCAGAGAGATCTCCTCTCTCATTCAAGTGGTCAAGCTCAGGCAGGCTGTGTCAAGCTTTACTACTTTTAAAATGCCTTCTGATTATTTGTACTGGGTTTGTTAGGGTTTTTTACTGACTGGATTAAGCAAGGTTTTGTCATACAGAAGTTGCAGGAGGTCACTTGGGTTATTGCTATCCACATTCTACCAGGGCATCTACTGGGTAAAGAGTAAACATCAAGGTTTGGGACATTTCATTTCCAGATCAGTGGCTGGACAGAACAAATGGGCGTGGCAACTATAAACCATACAAAGCACAGTGGATGTGACAAGGATAGTAAACCAAAGCAATGTAGTAAGTCCCAAGATATATATCTGTTCTTAATGGTATTACAGAACAAGAATAAAATGTAAATAACATGTTGCAGTTTTTAACATTTGTGAGGTTCTAGACAAAGAACAACATTATTTTCCCCATCTACTTTATGCCACCCATAGCAGTCAGCATATGCTCAGCATTTTGCATCTCCAAAAGCACATGCAAATCAAAAATAAATACTGTGACTGATATGTAAGAGGTGATGGACAAGCGTCCAGGAAGCACATCCCACTCCTCAGAGGGAAAGCTGCCAACACGCCTGCTGACTAGGAAAAGGAGAGGAAGACCTGCAGAAGGAGAGTATCTGAGGGAAAGGTGTTTTCTCCAGTGACAGGGTACAACTACAGTAAGAGCAAGAGTAGTTTGACTGCACTCTATTCATTGCCAGTTTTTAATCAAAGCTTCAGGGCATTATTCAAATGGGAGCAATAAATAATACTAAGGAATAGTGAAGGACAACTACAATCACAAATAATTTCCTTCCAATTGTGAGGGCAATGCATGTCGTTCAAATGCCCAGCATCTCACTCTTGGCTGACGTGGTGGGCTGATCTATGAAAATACAGATCATGTCCAGCACAGGATTTCATCTGAGTGCTGCCTGGGCATTTTTAATTGGATAACAACAGCAATCCACTTCTCTTTGTACCATTTTGTTTGGTAGGAAGAATAACTTGATCATTTTGAAGATCATTGCTCTATGGCTTATGTTTGTCTGTATGAATAGCCTGCACATTTCTTTTATCCATGGTGGTATATAAGTATTTTTTAACATGTCAGTAGCAACTGAACGAGGAAGGGCTTCAGTCCAGTGCAGGTGCATTGGACCTGAATGTAAAGGGACGGATGCTGGAGGTGCTTCCTAATCTGTGTCAGTGGTATCCCCATCTTAGGTTGCTTTTTCACAAAAATCTCTCTCCCTGGGGAGGCCATTTCATAATTCAGGTGAAAAGCAGATCCTGTGGCATGTTGGATCACATAAGGAGAGACAATATGCAGGTACTTCATCAATCGTTTACTTGTCAGGACTGAGAAGGAAAGTGCAGGAATGCCAGGTGTCCCTCTTGTACTTTTTTCCTAAGCAGACAGGTTGAGATATTCTTCACTTCGTTTACCAGCCAAAGAAGTTTCTCAGGGTCAGCTCAATGCAAAGAGCAGCATGGATCCCTGGTGCACTGAGAACCTGAAAGCCAGCAAAGGGATCGTGCATTGGCATGTTTTTCAGCTTCCCACTAACACTGTTTTGGCCTTGAGCAGATTTTCAGCCACTGCTTGTGAAGGGGCGAGGGTTGGGACAGCATCAAGAAGGAGCCACTTCCCACAGGGCTCTCCCTCAGGCTCAGGAAGGAATTCTCCCCATTGGGATGAGGTGCTGCTGTGGCACACCTGACCATCCTGCCCCAGCTGTTCCCTTCAGGTCTCAGAGCACACAAGGAGCAAATGTACACTCCTCCTTGGGCTGCCCCCAGAATGCTACTATGGTTACACACAGTAAGCTCTCTCTGGCCTGGCATGCCAAAAAAGCTGGAGGTGGGCAGGGCTTCTGGCCATGCATGGGCACCCAGCACAGCTGAGGGGGCTCCACTGTCTCCTTCCCAACTGTGCCCTGGCCAAAGGCAGCCCTAACACTAGCCCTTATTATCCTTATATTATCCTTATATTTGACATCTCAAAATGTCAAACATTTCCCTCTAAACCATCAACCAAGGTCTGTTTTTTTACAGCCTTACATAAGGGGAGGAAGGGGAGAGGGCAAAGAAGTAGGAGCTCATGGTGATATTTCTTGCTTAATATTATTGTGTTAATTCCTTGTTTGTCCAGCAGCTGAATCATCTGTGCCTCCCGTGGGACGTGGCTCCAGCTGCTGTAAAACCCAGTGGCAAAGGCAGAGCTCATTAACTGTGGGCCCCCTGCTGCTGAATCCAGCCAGCAAACCATGTAAGGGCCATTTCCCCAGCAAGATTTGTCTGTTTATTGGAAATCACAGATGAAATTCCTCCTGGTTTCTCTTCCTCCCTCCTTGCCACAAGGAAAGCTCACACAGCCAGGATGATCCTTGGTACTAGGGAGAGCAACAACAAGCTGGCCCTGCGATAGGTGCCACAAGGGTGTGGGGTAAAGGAGGAAAGGTGATATGACTCTCTGTGACAGTTATATTTGAAACAGTCAAGGGAAGAGCCCTAGAAGAGCCCTGTTAAAATCTAGATTGCCTGGAGATCAATAAAGCACACAGTCTCAAATCACTGATCAGCAGACGGACACAGAGGCCACAAACAGCCGGCACTGGGACTCACGGAATTCAGTGGCTGAGTGCTGGTGTCTGACCATATTGCTCAGCACTGAACAACAAAACAAAACCTTACAGATTGCAGCTTGATGACTGCTGCATAGCCTGCCCTTTCCTGCATGGCAGGAAAAAAAAAAAAAAGTCCCTGTGTGATGCAATTGTTTTCCTTTGGCTTCTTCAGTCGGTGGCATAACAAGGTTCCTCACCAGCCAGGCTGCACAAAGACAACAGTGACCTGTGCTGGTCGAACGGGAGATCAGGGATTGCTCTGTTCCTGGGATATTCAAGTGGGCCCATTTTTGTTGCTACAGGTAGATCAGGGGTTGTTTTGCAATCCAACTGATGTATTGACAGTTGCCCAGAAGAGGCCTTTGAAGTACCCAGTCCATTTGTTTTTGAGAATGGACTCGCCCGCCTCGGAGAGCTGAGGGGCTGCCTGAGATCAGAAGGGGGTTACTGTCACTTTGTGACAGTCATTATTTTCAGCTGTCTCATCTGTAATCAGACCACACACCAGGTCAAGAAAGCAGCCAGCCGTGAGAGGGGACTCTGCATTCTCTAAAGATGGTTTTATACTTTATTATGGCAGGCAAGTAATGCAGAGCCAGGTCAGGGAGAAGAGCACCAATGTAGGTAGCATTTGAGTAAAGGTGGTTACAACATTTTGTCCTGAAAGTTGGTTTGGTGTTTAAAAAACCCCACCATCTTTTGTTTAAAAATTGGAATATTTTGCAAATAACTGCTCTGCTCTTTAAAGAGTCTTCAGTTTAAATCAATTTTGTTAACTTTTTGATTTCCTCCTTTTCCTTTTTTTTTCCCCCCCCCCCCCCCTTATTGTACTGAAAAATAACAACATGGGGGAGGCTGGGGAACATTTATTTCTGAGTAAATTGAAAAATACATCTTTTTTTCTATGTTGTTTGTTGTGAAAAGTGATTTAAAAATTACAAATAAATAAATGTGGAAAACCAACCAAATTTCAACCAGCTCTACTTCAGAGCCACTGGTTGAAGCAGCATAAACTGTTTCAGAGCTGAAGCACTTTGTTCCAGAGTCTGGTATCTTGTTTCTCGAATTGTATAATGACAATCCACCTTCTTTGCCACAGCTGGATCCAAAACCCCAATACTATTCAAAATGGAAAAGGTGAAGAAAGAAAAAAGATAATGGCGCATTCTCTTTAGTTATATTGGCTGATGCACAAACACATGTATTTCACTAAGGTATTTAGTTTGACAAATACTTGTACATCAAAAATACTAAACAAAAATAAGTCACTTTTTAGTATGACAGCAGAGAATACCAGCAACAGCTGTGCTTCAGGTAAGCTGGAAATGCCACTGTAGCCTGTACATGGAGAAACACATCTTTCTGAAGTGACCAGCAAAACTGAGGAATTGGTACAGCATCAGGCCTCAGCATCCAACCTGCCACCACTCAGCTGATGCACAGCAGCTTGTGGATCCAGGATGACGTGGTTGTACATCTGAACTGTTGTATTTAAAGCTGAATCGAGGTTCAGGCTCTAATTCAAGCTCACTGGAATGACATAGCCGAGCAGCTGAAAGTCCAACAGTAATGCTCATGATACTCATTATGGCCCTAGAGACAACAATTAGTGAGGTCTGTAACAGGCAAAAAGAAAGGTGATGCCCCTGTCTCAAAAAGCTGTATCTAATTTCATGGCAAGACAATAGGACACTACTAAGAATAAATTACAACCAAAACCCATGGCTGGAAAAAGAGGAACTGAGAACTAATAATTTCTATTCACATCCTTGGTGTGACTTCATGATTCTTGGCCATCTCATCTTCTCGGACATATTTCTGTGTTTTCCAAAGGGGAACAAAATCTTAAGTCATATAGTTATTTGTTAATGATTGCAAAGCACTTTTAACTAGAGGAAAAATCTTGGCTGATACTATGGAAGCACGAAGGGGCCACAATAAAGCCTATGTGACTCTAAAGGTTCCCCTACCATGATACAGTCTCTGGAGGGTACAGATGGCTCTGGTTCACACCTTTGGCCCCTGGCATTGACAAAATGTCACCTGGAGAATTTCTAGAGAATTTCTGGAATGTCTTGAATGCCAATTGCATTCGAGCAGTTGGTGCAGAAGCCTCTGTAACACCTGAGACACAGAGCAAGCCATCAACAGCTCCAGATACCTGGCAAGTATAGCATTGGCACAGCAATATCTCAGTCCTTAATCTCAGGCTGTACACACTCAGACAGGGCTGGAGTCAAAAGACAGTGATTTTTCAATGTTGTGATCAGAGAGAGTTCTGTATCACAGAGGAGCTCAAGTTCATCTCTAGTGGATCTGTGGTAGAAGTCCTTTGTTTTTTATACAGAAGGATGGCAAATGTCTTATGCACACAATCTTTTAATGTTGATGTGGCCACAGGAAACTGAGAAGTTTAAATGTAGGCCAACAGGAAAAGCTATGTGTGACATGTTGTATTGCTTATTCAAAGGCAATGAAGATGGGGCCCAACAGTTCTATACAAAGGACTGTTTTTATCAACCAAAGCGTAATTTTAAATTTCCTGCGTGAGTCATTTTTTTGGTATCTTTTTGTCCTGTCTCTTTGTCACTCTCCACTGAACTGAAAAATATGAGCATAATCATGTTAAAAATATTTTTTTCCTTTTTAAGGAAACCCTAATGACTCTAAATCTCTGTAAAACACAACCACGGTTCGCCATGAGCACACCAGCCACCAAGAGCTGGAGTTGAAAGGTCACATTAATGGTTCTGTAAGTTATCTAGGGCTGTGAAAAATAAGGGACATGTGAGCTCCAAACATGAATTTAACTGAATACACTTGCCCTGACCTAAAGGTGCTACCTTTGGGGACATTTCAGTTTTACACACAGAACTGCTGAGTGTCCAAAGACACCAATCTGGCTCTAGCAGTACTGGAGCAAGTTCTGCCTCTCTGCAGAACCAACCTCTGCACTGCATTGTTCACTGTACCCACACAACACTTGGCTTCCCCCTGAACACTGACAGAAAACAAAGCAACACTCAGGGGACTTCTGTGATGCCTATCTGGTAGGGAAGGGACCTCAAGAGAGTACTTCTGACAGGCCAGCAATACATAACGGTCCAGGGAAACCAATCTCTCCCCTTTACCCACAGAGAACAGCCCTACACCAAGGTGCAACATTCACTGGCAAAAACCCCATAGAGAATTCATGTGCTTAGGCTAATGGCTTTTAATAAAAAAAGGTTTTTTTAAAAAAATCAAGGTTCTTGCCACACAATACAATAAAAATGCATGTTTTTCTTCTTAAACACATTTCAGCTTTCACTTGTGTGAAAAGAGCCCATTATTAAGCCTGAGTTATTTAAGCAATATTGGAATTGCCCCTGCCCTTTTGTTAATTTGCTTGGCTTGGTGCACACATGGCATTTGTTTTATATCGTGTGTGGAACTCGCTTCTTTAAAAAGTCTGCAGGTTTCAAATTCCTCTGCTTTTGATAGATGTACTGTATGTACTGTTAGGCTTAAAAAAAAAGTTACAGGTGGCTGCTATTTTTCCCAATTCTGTCCACAAAAGCCTCTTTATTAAAAGAAGTCCTTAATGAGAAGGAAAAGTAGAGCTACTGTACATGAGGTTGCAAAGATCTCTGGTGGAAATATTTGGTGTTTACATTTTGCCGAACTATTTATACAGTGGACACATACTACACTAAAGGCTCTCTTTTCCCTGCATAATAGAAATCCTTGTGACTGAATTCTATATACTTAGTATGGTTTACATATTTTTTTATCCAGCCTTACCACATTTTATTCCACCCTGCTTTCTACATGGCTTTGTGAGTCTGTAACAGAGCTGTATAACAGCAACACCTTCTGGAAGAAGGGAGACACTGGAGAATCCCTTCTGCCTCTTGCAGTTTGTTGCGCTCACCAGCCAGTGTACGTTACTAATAAGGCAGAAGTTCAGAATAATAATTAGGATTCATCACTGACTGTATGTGCATTTATTGCTTCATTTAGCAGTAATTCAAATCTCTGTGGTTTTTTTTTTTATTATCTCTTTCACAGCTTTTTGTTCGGACTACTTTTAACAGTTAACATCCAGTATTTTAATTACACCGCATTTGTGGGTCTGAGGCTCTGCTCTGTACACCCTTTGTCTGACCATATAAAAAAAAGGAGTGTGTCCTGCTGCTTGGTGGCACGAGCCACCTCTTCTCCCCTCAGAACAGCACGAGCTGCCAGCATGAAGACAAGCTTTTCCAAACCCTGCAGCAGAGCTCCCAAAGCCACAGGCTGGCAAAACAAAGTGAAATGGCCTATGTTTGACATCAGATGAGTACTGGAAAGTCTTAGAATCTTAGATAAGCACTGCAGCCTTCCTGGTATCTTTTTAAATAAAACTCCACCACTGAAGACCCTTTAAAGCCTTTGGCATTGGGGTTTTTAATTTTTTTGCCAAAAACGACAGGCATCCCTTTCCGAGTGTTTCTAGAAGACAGCTTTGCGAGCACAAGTAGGAACCCGGGGGCTGGTGGCAAGAGGACTCCTTTAACTGTCTTTAATCTATGACAATATTTTAATTTTCAAAGTACTACAGAGAGATACAAATTGCAGCAGCAGTAGTAGTAGTAACAGCAGGAATAATGATAATACCAATACCACTTCCCCTTAGATCTTTGATCAGAGATGGAACCAATCCTTTTCACACCACTGTTGTAAGACCAGCTCCACTAGAGGAACAGGGAGAGAGAACCGAAGTCCTAGGTGAAAAGCTCTGTTGAGGGATAAGAGGCAAGAAGAGGGGCAGAAGAGCTTCTACATTTAAACCTCTAGGCTCTGTATTTCAAGCATCTAATCCATTACACTTTGCTCTAATGCCGACAAACTGGTGAACAGTCGTATTTCAAAACAACCGGCATTATTTAGGAAGAGGACTATTAGGTCCTGCAAAAACCACTTGACTTGGAGGATGCAGGACTGAGAGTCCAGATGAGCCTCACTCACCTGAATACCTTTCCTCACACAAAGCAAGTCACAGTCTGGTTCTTCCTGATGAACTACTGTTGGGTCAGATCTGACAAATTTCAAGGATTTTGTAAAGTTGATACAAGATTTCCATTTTGCTTTTAATTTTAAAATGGTGTGTCTCTGAGCAAAATTTGCCCCTGGCCCTTGCTTTAACACTGTGTTTCTGTATCTTCTGTATCTTCCATGCCTGATTCACGTCCTTGCTTAGGATTTCATTTTGTGGGCTACTCCTTTTCTTCCTGCACACCCTTACTTCTGTTGGCTCCAGCAGCGCCAGCTCCTGCTCACCTAATAAAGAAGCCAGTGTACTGCAAAGCGTGCACAGTGCAGCCATCATCCACAAAACACTCCAACTTAGCTCATTCCATTATGCAAAGCAGCTCTGAGGAGAAGCCTTCTGGGAAATGCAGGAAGAGATTTTTCCATGATGGAAATAAAAAGGCCCTACAAGTTATGTTGCGGTGCATCTGCATGTGTGTGGTGAAACTGTTTAAGAAAACAAGTTTCTCAGTGATTTTCATGACCTATTTCATTTTGGCAAAGCATTTGAGGGCTGTTGGTACCCACAACTGCCATGCATGGGATACCCACACCCCCACCTAATGGCAAACACACTCTGCACCTGTCTAAGTAACTCCATGTCTGTACCTTAAAAAGCAGGGATCTTGGGCATGATCCTGCATGAGGGCAGACTGCACAGCATTAAGAAATCCATGAGGGGACTGCAGGCAGCTGCTCCGCGTGGCCAGGTGAGGATAGCTAACGGAGCAGCATGGAGAAGGCCATATGGCACCAGCTGTGCTCCCGCTCCCAGCAGGACAGCCTCTCCTCTTATAATTTCCACAGCATGCACAAGAGTGATTCGCTATTGCAATAAGCTGTCCTGTCCTTTTCCTCATATGTGCCTGTCACCCACGGGTTGCTGAGCTATCACACAAAAGAGAAAGCCAGTGCAATGAAAACTGCAAGCACTGAGCCCTGTGCTGCGAAGGCACTCCCTGCTGCCTCCAAAAACAAACACAAAATTCAGTAGGGAAACCTCTTCCCTGTCCCTTTTGCTTCATGTGAGGAATGACTTATGTCTGCTCCCCACACCTGGAAGCACCAAGAGCCATGGGGTGATGAGCCAGCAGGACTGCCAGGAAGTTGTTGAAGCCTTTTGCTGTGGTTCTGCCAGACCATCCTCACTCCAAATGACACGGCTCAACCATATCCCCTGCACTGGGGAACGGGTTAATCCCAGGATGAGGAGAGTTTGTGACAAACCACCAACTAGGCTGAGAATCTCTAGAGGAATTTTAACACGTCTGGCCTGGGATCCTCAATCGCTGATAATGACAGGCATTACCTGACCCAGCCAGCTCGGGGATCGCGATAGCTGTTCTCAAGAATTTGCAAATCGTTCTCCAGTTCCTGGCTCCTTCCCTCTGACTATCTTGGCAGCCTGTTCTGGCAGCCAGACTATCTCACCTAAGACTTCTCCAGCTGGTGAAGCATCTTGGCGCTCCTGCCTCTCCATGCCCACACACTTTCATCAACTTCAGCAGTAACCCTTTTAAGTGTTATCTCGCAGCCCTAATTACTTCAAATACATTTTCTGCCTGACGGCGTCGGACAGGTGGAAACTGAGCGCCATCTATTGCTAACTAATAAAAGGCTGCTTTGGTAAGGACGCGAGAGCAGCCCTTTCCCGAAGGAAGCCTCGGCTGTAGGATTCCTGCAATCCAGCAGCACCATCCTCACGGCCGCCAGAAATTCTTCTACTTTGAACGGGTGGTTAAAGCCTTGCCGTCTTCCAGAAAATACATCAATAAGTTTGGGATGTGCCCCTAGCTAATTTGTTCAACCAGCTTTCCTGTAATATTTGTAAAATTATGGAATTTAATTTTGCCCTGAAATACTATGGCATTAATCTCTCTCTGATACTTATATCTAACACAAGCAAACTATAAAACCAGTGTCTTTATTCACAGTTTGTAGTCCCTTGGCAACACTGGCTGGTCCCCCCTTTCCAACTGTGACCAAATGATAGGAAAGAAGGGAGTGATCTCTGAGGCAAGAGGCATCCCCTGAGGCTCAGCTGAGCTGAGGAACTCCTCAAGAATTTGAGGACTGAGTATGAGGAGAGTAGTGGTCAGCACTGCCAGCTGTTGGGGAGAGGAATATGTTTCTGAAGAGACATTAATGAAGAAGAAGGTTGTTTCCTTGTCAAAGGTCTTGGGATTTTTACCTGTGTGGGATCAAATAATTTACAAATGCATATCCCTAATGTGACAGGAATCCTGAAAATCCTATCAAGAGACAAAGGTTAGAGAGTAGGGTGTGTAGACCTCCGTGACAGGAGCAAAAGCTGTATTTTCACAGCCCCATATGTAACACCTGAATGTATCTGGAGTGATGTATGTCAGTTGTATGACATGCCGGCACCAGATGATAATGCTGTTAATCTGCTTCTCGCTGGAGCAACTACTGATATTGCAATCTTTTCCACAAAAAATGTTGTAAAGACTGTTTGTGATGAGAACAAAATTAGTAGGATTGATAGGCAGAGATCTGAAAACACTTACTAAGCCCAAGTGCTGCTATACACAAGCTGCAAAGACCAGAAGCATGTTTTCTAATTCTGATGTCCAAGAGCTATGGCTGCAAGGATCCCTGAGAAAAGGAGAGGTAAAGGATGACAAAAAAGATGAGCAACACCACTTCAGAGTGTCTTTAGCCATAAAGCTGGGACATCTTCAAACTGTTGGAAAAAATACCTGATAGAGTGTAAACAGCTGTCTGTGTTTTGTTGCAAGCTCCATAATACCTGATGCCTTTTTTTTTTCTTTATAGCTTTGCATGCTGTTGACAGGAAAAAAATATTTTTAAACATTATTTTTTAGCACATATGACAGAGAGGAAAGGTGGAATATGTGTATCAGGCAGTTTAAAAACAGAAAAGCCAAAGAAGAGAGATCCAAATGTTTGGTTTATTTTGCAAAATATGCTTGGGATTTTTAAGGTTGTCTTGGAGGGTTCTAAGACCTGGCTCATGATTTTGGGTTAGACTTTACTACTGATTCCAAGAAGTCAACATAAACTATATAGTCAGCATGCTTCTTGTAAAAGAATAACAACTATTTTTCCTCACAATGCAACAGAAGAGTGGACAAGAAATCAAAATGAGAATTAAACACTCTGAATTCAGGTGTGCTCTCCTTGAGACTCTGCCATTGCTTCACTTTAATGTACTGTAGCCCAGATAATTTTTCACTGCTGCCCAGAAGTTGGAGACCACTTTAATTTCTCATTATGTGTTAGGAGGACACGGCCTGGCCTACATGGCTCTGCTGCTGAGCCTGTCCTGACAACTTTGGCTCCCTGTTTCACCCCTATCTCTATCCCTGTTCCCAGAGCCTTACAGCAGCGGCAGCAATCAGGTTGTGCTGCCAGCTGTGCCAGAGGAGAGGAGAGTAAAACTTTATTAGGGACCAGATCTGACCCATCCACTGGCCAGGTCTGATTTAGAGCAATATAAAGGAGAGGGCAAGACAGACAGTGGGGGAAGATTTGTCCAAATCTGCTCGTGGCTGCTACTTCTACTCAAGAAATCAGCAGTGGTTTGGTCCTTGTGCAAAGGCTCTGGCATGGGATGAAGAGGAACTGAAGCGCAGGAGCGTGTGCCTGACAGGACACCCTCACACTCACTCAGCTCTGGCATATGGTAGGTACAGCCAGGGTACAAAGACACTTGGCCAGTCTGTCACCCCTCTGGAAGAGAAGCATAGAGGGTTCAGGAGCAGTAAAACTGCCCTGTGTCTACCAAAGACGTCCTCCCATCAGCAGAATGTCACTAAGCAGACCAGCATGAGGGCTGAAAAGTGAATAGCAGGCTGAAATTCAAACAGCAAAGAATTAAGAACTACTTTGCTATGAATCTGAATATTACTGGTAGTGACCTGGAGAGTACTAATGGAAAAGTAGAGAATGTGATACAAGAAACTAAACTTCTAAAGTAGAGCCCATGGGATTAAGATGGGGATGGTTGTGGTCCACTTTTAGGTAGACTGTCCCAAATGCTCCCCTTTGTACATTATTTCAGCATAAGAGGAATTTTATTTCTTTTTTTTTGTTTGATTTGGACCAAACATAGTACTAAAGCTTTTAAATAAGTACAAAATTAATTAATACTGTTGTGTTTCTTGGCAGGACTGATATAGAAGGTTTCATGCTGAAATGCACTCTCTGCCTCTGTTCTCTATATTTGGGTTTGCCTTTTTTTTTTTTTTCCTTTTCTTTTCCTTTTTTTAGAGGACGGGGTGCTGGATGGCAGGAGAAAGGAAGGATGTTTTTTCTTTGGAGGGCTGACCTACTTTTTTTTCCTGCACCAGATTTGAAGCTGGGAAGGTAACTGGAAAAAGATCCAATTTCCCAAACTATTAGCAAACTTCTGATCTCAGATAAATAAGTGGTTATGGGTTAAAGTAAAAATGGTTACAAATTACCTTCTGCAGAAAGCAGTACTCAAATCTGCTCCAAAAAGTAATGTGGTAGAAGCAGTTACAGATGAAGGAAGGATATTCTAGTTTAAAACAAATCGTGGTACATTACAAAAGCTCTGCAAAAGCCTGTTCTAGCTCACACAAGCTCCCAGGGCTGTCAAGAAAACACCAAAGACCCAAGTCGCCTGGGATCAGTAAGTTTAAAGGCAATCTGTTCTTCCTGAGCTATGAAAGTCCTGTGAGACTAGGACTCCGTTCCAAACTTCTGCTAACAGCAATGCCAACTAGGAGCATGGTAAATTGTGATTTCCCCAGCATAGCTGTGCCAAGCGAAGCCCCAAATGATTCCGTTGTTCTAGCGAAGAAAAAAAAAAATGTGCTTTTCCTTGTACAATTTTTCCTGTGTGGGGCCGTGGCCAGGTATGGTCTTACTGTACAAGCACCAAATGCAGCTCCACTGCAGCCCTGTGTCTGCACAGGTGAAATGCCCCTAAGGGCAGACCTAAGAGCACCGTATATCCCACTTAGCTTGTAGGCAGGGTTGGAGGTTGGTTATGCACAGCAGGTCCTCACAGAGGCTTTACTGTTCTCTTTGCAGCGTTGTGTTTACTCAGAGGAAGCTGTTGAGAACTGAAAAAATGCAAGGTTAGTTTTTTTTTTTCCTTTGTGCATGAAAAACAGCAACACTTCTTGCATTCTGTACGATTTCGAGGGGAAGGGAGAACTGCACATATCCCTTGATGGACCTCTTTCTTCAGGTAGGAAGAAAGATCCAGTCAGGCATTTCAAGTTAAAAGAATAATTTGCTTAGAAAGTCAGAATTGTGATAAACAACCTGGAGTCATTCTGCCCGTGGAAATCATGGGGTCATGATTGGTGGAGACAAGGCAGGTTTTAGGCGCAAACTAAATGAAGAAAAGTTGGGAGCTCTGTGTTTTATCAGGGAATGAATGTTCCTGCAGTTCAGGCATTCAAAAATCGCATTAACCTGGAAAAGCCAAAGTAGGGAAAAGATACAGACATGAATGTAATAGATGCTGACTGCAGTGGCTCCAGGGCAGATGTCAGCTCTTACTTCTGCGGTGGAGGTCACAGAAAAATCTTTCTGGTTCTTTTTTTTCCCCCTTTTTTCTTTAAAACCAGCAGTACACAGTGCGTTTGAGCAGCAAAAATGGTTCACTTGTGAGCCGGAAGGAGGAGGCAAAACATGGGTCTTGGTCTATGTCTCAGCCACCTTACCACATCTCGTACCCCCAAAGATTATCTGGTTAGTTACATACATGTGGTGCTACATAAAGGACCAAGAAGGCAGCTCCAGAACAATCTCCTTGTGTACAGGACTCTCCTGCAGGTATAGTGAGCAGAGTCAGCCTGACCACATGGCAAGAGACCACAATGCTCAATTCTTCACTGACGCACAGCTGCACAATCAGCCAGGCATTTCTGAAGCTGGAAGATTTTGGATAAACCACTGAACTGCAGCTCAAGTCCATCTTTTCTCTCCGAAGCAATAACCAACGTGTTGTTTTTTCCACAGGTGGCTGGGGGGTTTCCTGGCTGTGTGGGCTTGGGTCAAGGTCACGAAGATAAACACAGTAAAAGGCTTCAAGTCTCACCTGTGTGGATTCTTTTACTCTGCGCTGGTTAGTAACATAAAAGAACTTTGTACTTGCAAAACAGCTGGTCCTCAATTAGGAGAAATGCATGTGCAAAAATTATGGCCACTGGACACGTAGGCACAGAAACCTGACTTTCTGCTACAGTCTCCAAAGTCCTTCTTATTGCAGCTTGCTTCCCTCCCCTGAGGATCAAGTTCTGTTTGGTTCCCATGCACAAAGAAGAAGAGCTTAAATTGGCCAGGCACTCTTATGCAAAAACATAGCACTGTGTCCAGATGCCTGATGTTGGTATAATTAATTTGCTTTTGCACTCACAATCCCAGAAGATATCACCTGGGATTCAGAGCAGAACATTAAGGCAGTACAAACTCTTCCAAGGTTAGGTGAAAATGAGCTGGGTGTTTATTTGTTTAAACCAGAACCCATACCACAGGCTGACAGGGCTGGAATTATAGAAGGTTTGGCCATGCATAAGCTTGATTTTTCTTGCATTTAAATGTCACTGTCAGCTGTAGGCAATGTTCCAGCTTGTGAAGTTTCACTGAAACTGGAAGCAACACTGAACTTGGCAGAAATGTGATTGTAGGGTTTAATTGAAAGAATAAGCCTGCTATTACAAATTAATGTGGAGAAGGCAGCCATGGTGGAATCTGTCTTCAGGTCCATATGGCCCTCCATTGCTTATTGATCATACAGCCTGTCATGCATTAACCCTCACAGGAGTCACTCCGTTTGCTGGGAACTATTACCCACATTTTACAGCTGGAAAATAGGAGCTGGGAGAGTCACCTGCCTTGCTCCAAGGCACAGAAAGGGGTTGATCAAGGCTAACCGCTAATCTTTTCTTCCTTTCCAGATTGCTTATAATTTTTCCCTAATGGAAATCACTTATCTGATAAACTTATCTTAGGCACTGTGGAGAAGTGCATATTATGCACACCAAGAGAAGCAGAATCTTTCAAAAATAAATCCGTTACAAGCCAACATGGTTTTGGCAATTTACTGTAATTGCAGTTTGATTTTCAGTTTTCCTGTGAAAGATCTCAAACTGATCATCTTATGACTGAATGAAACAGTAATTGTTAAAATATACTTGGCTGATTACTCATGATCTGTGGGTCATAATCTTTTTTTTCCCTGAAAAATTACTTTTCATTTTTTAAAATGAAACCCATATGCTTTCTAGCTACCAGCTCCACAGAAAAGCAAAATTACTCTTCCCAATAATATGTATTTTATCAGAGGAAAAAAAACCCCAGGTTAAACAACTCCACAGCAAATGACTTTTGCCCTCAACTTCATATATAACTTGATGAGAGTTTCACTGAGTCAAATGTTGGCTCTCCTTCATGCTGCTTAAATTGCAGTCACAGATAATAAAGCCTTGTTCGTGCTACTTTCTCTTTCCAGGAAAAAGTTGCCACAAAGAGGCTGTGAGGCTTGGCAGAGATATGTACGTGTTCAGAAAATAAAGTTGGTGTTTTAATATCATCTTATCCTGTAAAATTGGGGGAATTTCCCTTTTGTGAGCCTGAAATGTGGCCTTCTTGACATCTGTCTTAACTTTTGAGTTGTGTTGGTACTGAAAAAAACGTTCCAATATTACACATACACAAAAATAGGGAAAGAGTACAAATGTTGATTTTGCTGTTGGAATGTGAAATGCAATGTGGAATAAGGAGTTATCCTTTGTGCTGCTTGGATGTAGGGATGTGTAGACTAACAAAGGGAACCCTTTGGAGGGGCTCTGAGCCTCAAACAGCACTTAGAGGTACAATCAAGCTCTTAAGATTAACCTAAGCAGAGGTGAGAAGTTGCAAGGTAGGAACTCAATAACATTTATCTTTCAAAAACAGAGAAGCCATCTGATGCAAAAAATGCAAAAAACGATCGATTATGGTTCGTAAGGATAATACCAATATCAGCTACAAAGCTTTCAGGCACATACTGTTAAATAAGCCTCTGCCCAGGCTGGCAGACTGCAGTCTTGTTTCTCTGAAGTAAAAACAAACAACAACAACAACAAAATTGTCCTTTGCCTCTCTGGAAATTATACTGCAGGAGGAAAAAAAAGTGCAGCATTTGGGCACTCACAAGATTATTCCCATGACACCAAAAATACAGGCAATCAAGTTAGGTAATAGTATGTCTTCAGCCTGTTTGGTTGTTAAAAAGAAACCTCATTTCAGGAATGTGACAGCAAAAGCTATCACATAGCAAAAGGAAAGTTCCTCACTCAAGGTTTCCTCAAGTGTGCCACCCTATGCTCCCAAAACAGTGTGTGCTTGCTCCTTCGGAAAAACACACACAACACTAACTTTGCTCTCCGCCTTAACACACACAGAGGCCAGAAACCCACCAGTCTGAAAAGTCCTTGGCACAGCCATTGAGAAATCTGAAGATCTTTGGATTAGTGACTCACCTGACAGCAGCTATTAGCACATCCCAGCCCAACAGGGTCAGCGATGGTAAAAGAAGACACAAAAAGAGCGCAAAAGAAAATGTAATTTCTCTTAGGGAGACAATATGCCTTGGATAACCAGCTCCTTTCTCAGCTTCATGAGCCTAACAATGACCTTGCCAGGCTGTGGAAGTGGGTGAAGATTGCTGCCTCCTGATAACGAAGTAAACAGTTTGATTACAACAAATTGAGGACAGCTGGGGTCTGTCCCTGCTGCTGAGTCACTGACCTACCCCTTCAGAGGGAGAAACCTCTGTAAAAAAGTGACTGGCAGGAGAGATTAGGGAGTATTTCTAACCTTGAATTTAGATCAAACTCAGTGGTTTTTCCCTCAAGCGCCATAAAAACATTCCACCTGCAAAAGGAGTGAGTAGTGAAGGGTACCTGTGCTACAAGTTAGGCTTAGAGGTTGCTATTTGTGGAAGTGCATTTTCATTACAGGAATACAAACAACTGACAAACCTCTCAGATTTTCTGTTCTTTCCCTGATACAAGTAAGGACAGACTCTGCGATGGAGAGGGGAAATTATGTTACGTTTACAAGCATTTAAGAGCAATGTGAGTCTTTGCTGGTAGGATCCTGAGCAATGGGAAGGACAGAATCTCATCCCTAGAGATAAAAGATATTGTGACAGGAGGCTGATGTGTGGCATTTTTCTGCAAATTTGAAGGCACGAAGATTTCAAAAGATGGGAGTATTTTCCACTAACTTGGTTTTAATCAGTTTTCAGCCATGCCCTCATGATGAAGATAGAAAATCTCTAGAAGTTCCTCTCTTTTTCCAACCTGGGACTTCACAGTAAATCATATATGACACACTTTGCTCAGGCACAAGGTTTGTATGAGCTAAAGGAAGGTAAAAGAAAAAATGAACCCAGAATTCAGCAATGACTTAAGCGAGGTCTGCTGCGTAAAAGTTTAAGAGCTGTAATAAATGCGGTAGCACCTGGGAGACATCCAGACCCTGACATTTCACATGGACGTGACTTCTTAACTGGCTTCAGCTCCTTAGAAATGCTGCTGTGGGTAAGAGAGCAGTCCTGCTCTTCCTGGGCATATGCTTTTGGCTTCCTGTGCTCAGGTGATGATCTGGTTACTTTGCAACTGCCCTAGTGCCAGAAGTGCCACAAAGGGCAGGTCAGTGATGGAGCAGCTGGAAGTAAGAAGAGTAGAGGCGTTTTCTTCATCATGCTCAGAGCATAAAAGTCATCTGGAGTTAGGGTCTGAGCTAATACCAGTTGAATTTGAAGTTTCCACTGTCTCTGCTTGGTGATGATCTATGTAAACTTCACTTAAAAGGCAGGTAAATCTCAGTCTTGACTTTCAGTCTAGAGGTGGCACACAGGATGGATTTCATCAGGTGATGGTGTTTCTAGTAGTGGCAGCCTCCCAGCATATTTAATGTGTACATCTATAAAGGACAGGTATAAAATCACCTCCCTCACACATAACAATCCCGTGAAGCACAAACTTTCCGCTTCAGGCCACAGCTTCAGCTGCACAGGCCCCCTCTAGACCAGAGCTTTGCCTGCATCTGCCTTCGGGCAGACCCTGAGGGTGCCTTGAATACAAGCTGTGTACTGAAGATGGCTGGTCTGCTCATAATTCCTGAAGAATTATGTCATGCACAAAATGGGGGGAAAAAAGTTATAAAACAGTGGTTGTTCTGAAATAATTTTAAAACATAGTTTTTTTTAATGATCCACAAGAACTTATATGAGCTAAGATGAACTTCTCTGTCTTGTTATATAACCTGGTATTGGCAAGGCTCAGAATTTAATATCCCAAATTTGTACAGATACAATATAACATCACCTGCAGGTGAAGCAGGACATAAATTCTCTTACCTGGCATTAAAAATCATTCTCTCAGGAGAGAGAGAAGTAGACTATTTCTACATTCTTGTATCTTCTTTTACAAGTTCCTCACTGGAGAAGCATCTAGAACAACAAAGGTGCCACTACAGAAAATTTTGCTCCTTTTGGCAACAGGGCAATTCTCTGTTAAAATCACCACTGTGATGCCACAATATCAGAACACTGAGCAAAAGTGAATGAAGAAGAAAAACTGACACTCAACACTTTGGTTAATATGTCCTCAAAACTGGCATTTGTAATTCTAATATTGACTGCCTATGTTGGAATCCCCAAAGTTTGTTTCCTTGCCCTATTTTTGTGTGCACAATTCAGGTTATTTTCCTTCTGTTTTGTCCTCCCCTTGTATTCTTTTAAAACTGAATTTTTTGGTCAAGTCTTCATGAGATTTTGTATCCCAGATCAGAGCCCTCAGAATTGGTACTCTCCATCCCCAAAAGCACAGTGCTGGTGGTGATAATCCCAGTGCTTTATCGGACAAAACTATTACCAGCTACTGAGATGTTTCAAATGGAAGAAAAAAAAAGGAAAAAAAAAAAAAGAAGGTCTTTTTAAATTTAGCTAAAAGATCTGCCTCTGAAACCCACTCAGCACCTTGTAGGATAAGTCCTCAGTTTTTTATTAGTAGTGAGTTTTGAAAGCTGGAACTCGAGCTAGAATTACAGTTAAGAAAGGTTCCCTTAGGATGAAAGTGGAGAGGCCAAAACACAGGAATAAAGTCTGGTTCTGACATGTGAGGTTCATTCTCCCAGCAGTAATTAATAACTTAGTACTTACCTATCTACAGCTTCTTTAAAGAGTCCTGTATCCATGCCAGCTTTCCTGGTCACTGAGAACCAAACCAGGTGGAAAATGTACCCTGATGTTTACTTTACCACAGCACGGATCAGTACTACCTTTAATCACAGTACTGCCTGCACTGAAAAGCAGGAATACGTCAAGTTTTTTGGTAAATACAATTACCACACATGGCAAATGTCAAGATTTTAATGACACTCACTTTTCAGTGCTTTCCATCTTCAAAGGGCTTCCCATTGGTTGACATATTTAGAGTAATGACTGTTTAAAATTGCCCTGTAAAGTAAGTGCTCAAACTATAAAGCTATTTTCTGGTGTTCTTCTCTCCCCTGAGTTCATTGCCCCCAAACCCTTAGAATGGGAGCTGTATTCAATCACAGCTACACAGTCCTGGCATATTAAAAACTGCTTCACTACAACAAGGTAGGTAGTTTTGCTGCTTAATTTGTCCAGCATTTTACTGTAAGTGAGACAACTGGCTCAGCCTGCAGGCTTGGCAGAGTAGATGAATGTCTGCCACTTGAGTCTTGCTTTGCTGTTCTTACATTCACCAATTCATTCAGAAACCCTTTTTTTCTTTTAATTCAGACTTCAAGAATGTATTTCATAGGTGCTCCCATCTATGGGATAATTATGCTTAGCTTTTGTCAACAATGATGATTTCATAACGTGTCACAAACAGGTGCCCATTATATTCCTTTATTGAAGACAGAAACATTGCATAATTACAGATTTGATGAGGAAAACTGCAAATAGTATAGACTGTTTCTACTGCCAGCAAAATACAGTTATTACAGGATTTATAGACATACAAATATAGTGCTTCTTTCATGCCAGATGGTCGGTACGTAACAATGCCATTAGGAGCGCTTAATTGTGCTTCTACAAAACCTTTAGAGAAGAATGAGGTAGAGTTTCCTTTAGTTTATCCAGTACTTTTTCACACATCTGTCCTTTACTGCTTTTATATGCTTCAGATCCTTGTAAAATACCCAGTTAACTTTAAACACTCGAGAAAACAGAGACCCTTCAGAGGTGTTTACTTCTCCCTCTGTAAGTTGCTAATTTCCCACTGCTTATATGCTACAGTTTCAATAACTACTACTGCACCCTTCTAAATGCCTCAAAGGTCAAGTAGATCAGGACATCTGTCTTTCCAAATTTCTGCTTGGACAGAAATTGTTTGTAAATAGCTTCAGAAAAAACTCTTACTGGTCTCCATTATGGCAAAGAATGTTTTTCATTCTGTCACTCTCTACTTAGTGGCCAAGCCCTCACCCTGGAGACAGAGGGAATAGATCCGCTCTTTGACAACATCCTCAACTATGAAATAGTGTTAATGATGCATTTGTCTCCTACTTGCAGTTCTAGTAAACAATTGTTAAGAAAATTAATACGAATTATGGGAAGAGAATTGGCCACTGACCTGTTAGATGATCTGGAGCATTATGTGTTTGTTTTGACCTAATAGTTTACTGCATTACGACATATAAAAGTGTGTTGCAGGTTTCAGTTAAGATATGAGGGCCCAAGTTGTGAAAATGTAGGCACAGATGTAGGTATTTAAGCAACTTGAGTAAGATCATCTACTATCCTGCTAGATGTTTGGTATACCTGGGTAGTCTATCTCCTGGACTGAGCGAGAATGGTAATGATGTTCTTCTGACCTCCTGCGTTCGCTGCCTATTTTTACTCTCACTACTGGCAAACCCGTTATGGAAACAGAAGACTTTTCTCTTTACCTTTTGCTCTGGCATTTGCTGCAAGCACTTAGCACTTACTAAAGCCCCAGAGGAGTGTGCTAGTAGGGTGCAGTAGAGAAAAAACACCTGTTATTTCACCTCAAGTGGTCACGACTCTAGCGGCAACCAAATCGTAGTGAAGAGGGAGTTTGGCATACAGAAAGAAGGTGATTCCATAAAGACTAAGGACGTTTGCTTTCTTCCTATAAGGTACTGAGATATGATAGTGTAAGGTAATAGTTCAGCAACACCGTACAGGAATTCTAAAATGAAAAGCAAAATTTTTATGAAAAGGAGCAAAATTTCAAAGATTCCATGTTCATCTCTCGATCACTTTGATCATAAAATGAAAGAAAATCTGTTTCTGCAAGATAGTACCTCCTGAGATAGCTTCTGAGCTCCTGCATCTCACCCTGAAATGACTGCTTGAAGCCTGACAGAATCAAACGCTATGAAGAGTCAGTGTTATTAAGAGAACCAGCTCTTAAGAAACTTTCCCAACTCTTGCTGAGAAAAACAAGCAATACACTTATTTTACCTATTATTCCCTGCGTACCTCTTTGGTAAAAACCAAAAATGACCAGGGTTGGAAAACCACTTGGAACATTGCAGTTAAATACTTCCACAAAGTTGTCTTCTCTGCTTCTACCTTAACATTACCCAGCAGGCATTATAAAGACTTAAAAATTCTACATCAATGTCTTAAATCCTCCTTAAGATCTTTCCATGAACATGAAGTTTAATCGTCTTTTTTTAAAGCATGGTGTGAAAATTCAGGATTATGGTAAAAATCAGACACAATAAATTAACTTTTAAGATAAGCAAACAGCACAAATTCATGTTCAGAGAGAGGGATGAGAATATAGCCATGCTGCTATTACTAGTGAATATAAATAACATTATTTTTTGTATATTAGGGTGTGGTTAACCTTGCTAGCGTGATTAATGAGATTTTAATCTGAGCTAGTAATTCCAAAACTTTATTCCAAATCTGAGGCTCGACTGTTCTAATTCAGAGTTGTTCCTCACCTGCTGTGTCCTAATGTAACCTGACTGTTCTGCCTCAAGGTAATGACCAAGTTAGTTTTGTTTATGGAGCTGGGGATGTATTTGCCAAATGTGCTGTAGATGGCACTCAGATTTCGCACAGTCAGGAAAAATATCCTGGAATTCCTACTAAGCATCATGCTCAAAGCGAGGCATGGACAGGAGGACTGCTACAAAAATATTTTTCACTAGTGCAATGCCAGTATTCTCTTCTGCTCTTACCGTTAAAAATACAAATACCTATTAAGAAGTTACTCAGCTTAAATGATTTAGGACCTATGAATTATTTTTCCAAATCTTGAGGATAGTGACAAAATAGAGTAAAACACAGCCCTTCCACACTTACAAATTTCAGTTCAGAAGATCTGTGGTCAACATTGACAAAGAGGTCTGTCTCAGTGCAACATGACTAAGTGCACCTCTAAAACAGTCCCACGCTAATGACTTTACACTGAGAGATATAATCCTTCCTTCAAGCATCACTTTTAAATAGGATAGCCCTGTTTGAGGTGAATTCTCTTGTCAGGATCTTTCTGTGTGCTGCTTTGTATTCTGAACTGCACCTGTTACTCATTTATGGGTTCATGCAGCAAATCTTAAATGTATTTCTAATTCAGATAACATTTTTCTCCTCCATGATCAAAATGGTTCTACTCTAAAGTAAGTCTTGAAATAATGGACTCTACGTGGCATCTTTCTCACTGCTTAAAAAGCTTTGTCTGGAAAGCTTATTTGATCTGTAATAAAATAACTTTTTATGCAAAAGTTTGGATTGGAGTTAAAAGCAGTATCACTGATAGTACTACTACTCTACACTTACAAAGAGGTTAGATAACTTGTCCAGGGTTATAAAGTCAGTAGCAGTCTGTTCAGGCATTACATTGGTGGTAAAGCACAATTCTGATCCCTCAACACCTGGAATATGAACAAAACCCTTTTTTTTTTTTTTTTTAACTGCCACTATTGCTAAAACCAAAAAAGAATGCAGATTTGCTTAAATGGTCACTTTCAGGTATGAGACTAAGTGGCATCATGTCAGAAGGCGGGGAAGACGACCTGCAAGTCCACATGGAAGGGAGAGAAAGACAGCAAGAAAGAGCCCATCCCGCGACATGCTCAGCCATCATTTACACCTGCCCACCTCTCAGCAGACGAGCCTGACACGAGAACATGAGAACTCAGCACCCACGGGGCGGATTCCACGCATAGACAACGTGCCATGGTCTGGCAGGCTGTGCCACCACCTCTATATTCTGTTCCACAGCAAGGCACTATCAACAGACAGTTCACACTACGAAATCTGTTGAGATTACACAGATTGTTCTGGAGAGGCCATTGAATTCAAGAGGGTTCCTCCTCTAACTAGGCAGCAATGAAATCAGTCCCAGCTGTTTTTCTGTCTACCTCCTTGGCATACCACATATTAGACAGACATTTCAAATAACTTTCATTCCAAATTAATTTCAAAAATCCCATTTTTCCAAATTACCGGTCTTCACGCCTGAGGATAAATAAGTATAAAATAAGTGTACAGGAGGAGATCTGTGATATCTCTATGTTGAATTTGGCAAACCCAAAGAAGAGTTTATGTGCAAAGAGGAGGAGCGGAGGACAAGTGCTTTTCAGCTTGAGATGGTTGAACGGGTGTAAACCATGGCCGAGCAGAGATATCTCACTGCCTTGCTTTTGTCTTACCAGACTTCCCCTCTATATCCCAGAAAAACCAAGTTTGCTTTGCACTGCTATGGACTGAACAGATTATCTACCTTTATTAGCGTTCTCACCTGGGTCTGTCACTGTAAATTCTCAGTGAATTTGCCCTCACTGCAGTTAAGAATCTAGTTAAGTAATGCCAGTTGCTGAAGCCATAACTCTTGGCACTAGAGCAGCTCGTATGAAATGCCAGTTTCCTGAAAATTCTCTTGTTTGAGGGACTTCTTTCTTATGCATGAATCATGCTCACCAAACTGAAAATTAAGGACATGCTCAATACTGAAAATAATAATCAGAGGAATGAAGGGGAGAAGAAAGAACGTATGAAAATTAGAATTCATTATTATCCTTTTAAAGTAGCAGTGTTTGTAAAACATAAGCATGTGAAAGGCTGAGTCTCATTTGATCAACCCAATTAAACATTAAATAATTGCAGCCAATTATGCAAATATCACACAACAATATTAATTTGTTGATCTTTTTTGAACAGTCTCAAATTCTCCTAATGTTAGACTATCTTATGTCTTAAATGATCAATTACCAGAACCATAACTAACTGATGAAGAATGGATAATTGCCTAGTTATGATGTACCATACTCTTTCTATGTAAATCTGTTGCAATTAAACAAATAGGGCACATGGAGAAAAGATGTGCAGATGTTCTTTTACAATCTATTATTAGCTCAGGGAATACCAGAGTTCCCTCCTAAATTTTGCAAGCAAAAACAGGGAGAATGCAATACCACATACTCTCTATTACTTACACATATTATTTCTTTCCTTTGGTTAACGGGATAAAAAAAGCAGTGGTGGAATGCAGAGTAGGACACCATGCAACACTGGAAGAACTTCCTGTACTGTACTGAGCTGTCAGCTTCCTTATTTAGGTTTCACATTTTAAAACCTAGAACCTATTCCCCCGGATGCCATTTGGGAACAAGCACAACTTTGAGTTGACACAGCCAGAGTAAAGCAATTAATCAAGACCTTCAAGACAACAGTTAACATACACACACCACACGTTTTCATTCTTCCCTGCAAGAAAAGATTGTGTATTTCTATGGGTCATTCCAATTCTCATAACTTTGAAGTCTCCATCAGCTCAAAATGTGCAGTGAAAGGAAAGGTGTCTCCCTGGTCAGTGCAGGCAACAGTGCAAACCACCACAAGTGCAACAGCCTTGTTTCTTCACATTAAATTACTTGCAAACAGTTTAAGAAGAGGTTTATACAACTTTCAGGTTTACACTGCAGTAAAATAATTCTTCTAACTGGTCTTTATTCATTCTGCCTACTGAATAGATTACTGCTGGTATACTGAGGCCTTCATGGGGATTTTTGATGTCTGGTATCTGTCACCCCTAACATCATCATGAGATGTTAAGGTATTGTACAACCACTTTGCCATGCATCTGGAAATAGATATTTTCACTTTTCCTTTTGCTGCTAAGTCTAGGATGAACATAAGGGACAGATTAGACAGTTCAGTTAAGAGAAATCCACATGTGTTTGCTCATTACATAATCTTGTGGAGAGCTCCATGCCACGCTCTAGTTAAAGGCACTCTCTAGTTAGTATACTGGTCTCACTGGATAAAACTTCCTACCCCATGTTGCATCTTGACATATTCCCCATGTACTTTTTCCAGCCATGTAATTAAATAAAAGGAAAAACTACCAGCAGCTTGTAATACACAGTAAGATACTGAACGAAGACCAGCACACGGTACAGATTCAAATGGTCAGAAAAGCAGTCACACAACACTATTGCTACTGTAAGTGAAACCACATTTTGTGCTTGCAGCTGTAGTCTAAAGAAAAAACTATTCAACAAATTAAAAACAATGATTACATTGTCAGAGAGAACCTTCAACTGTTCTTCATTAAAAGATCAGATGGGACTGCAGTGAAAGATAGGAGAAGTCACAATTTGAGGGAGCAGAAGAAATGGCTAAGTAAGAGTTGTCTTTAAAATCTGACAAAAAATTAACAGGAAAGCCATAAGGCTATTCTTTAACAGTTGCATAAGGCATGGATGGTCTATTATAAATTATATTTTGCCTTTTTAAACTATGTTAACAAATACCAGTAACTACAATGGACTTACAAAGCATGGGAGAGATACTGTTAGGTCTTAAAAAAAAAATAAAGTGCTAAATGTTTCCCTTCATACTGGTGCATCTCTGCTGCAAACTAGGACAAGAAATGTTTCACTTTTGCTTCTTATAGGACTCCAATAAAGTGTCAATAAAGTTCCACCAGTTTTACACTGAAGTAGCACTTTGGAACATTGATACAGAACATGGTGATCCTTTTTGGCAAGAGAGATCTTAAAGCTGTTCAACAAAGCTGTGTGCAAAAGGAGAAAGCTAATAAATATTACAGAATGATTGTTAGTGAACATTTGCAGAAGTTATTTCCCTAACTAGGGGCTACATGCTCTGTATTGCTTCCAAAGTATCAAGACTGCGTGTGAGAGAGTAGAGTTAAATGGAGAATTTTGTGCTTAACCAGAATGACACCAGGGTTTTGAATGAAAGCTCTTTCCTTCTTGTGCTAGACATTTTCAAGCTGACAACATTGCTTGTTCCTTAATAGGAAGGCCCTTCTACAGTACACGTATCTCAATGGAGGCTGGGTACATTTCACAGTGAGAAGTGAAGGGGACAAGAAAAACATTTTGCTGATCTAAATTGTGTGACTGGATGATGAAAGAAATTCCTTAGTCCAAAGTTTGGATTGCTGTGAAGAGTGGTTGAATTTTCACAGCTACAGTTGTCTAATCTTATTTTCTAGACGTTCTTCTGGAAGGCAACACTGTGTCCGCAACTCCCAGCTCCGTACTAGGCCTAACAAAGGGGAATTTTTGTCTCAGCAGGGCCTGACCAAACCCTTCAAATCATGTCTGGAGGAATGTATTCAACTATTAGAGAGGTATGCACTGCCCAAGCAGCCACTGCATATCCCCACGGAGGGAAAGGCAATAGGCCAGCAGGGACCTACGAGTTAGAGAGTTTTGGCCCACAGGACAGAGTTATTCGACAGAGTATGCATGAGGGGATCTAGAGGGCTATGCAAACTCAGGAATCTCCCATACAAGCAGAGTATGAAAGAAAAGAGCGTGTGGCTAAATGTATTTGTTTCCCAAACACAGAGCAAAAGGCAGGATAATGCCAGCAGAACCCTGTGGGCAGCAGACAGGCAACGTCCTCGTGTCACACGACGTGTTCTGCTGGCGATGGCTGCTAAACAAACCAAACTGAAGAGCAGTTGAAGAGCAGTTTACAAGTTTTCAGACTGTACATAAGGAGGCACTAAGAAAACCATTAGGAAAGTTCTATTGCTAACATTTAGCACCTCTACCAAGAAGACAGGCTTCTACCAACGAGATTACAGTAGAAATCAAAATGATTGTGTTCACATTTGCCGGATTGTGGAAACAATCATCCTGGGGAGCAAATTGATACTTAAACTATGCTACGCACTGGCAGCTACAGAAGTTGTCATTATTTGTGTCTGTTCTATCTGGAGGGTCTGAACTCGTCCACCTTCATGACACCAGCACCGCCCAATCGCTGTCTTCTCTTCCATACTGAAACAAAGCAAAAATGGAATTTAAGAATAGAAGTTAAAAGAAACAGTGTACAGTTATGATAAATTATTAGGTCTGCCCTCAGAAAGATTCACATCCAGTACTCTGATAGTAGTTTACACTATTTCTTATGCCTTTACTTCTGTCTTTGATTTAAGCACAGCCTAAAAGTAGCTTGAAGCTTTAAGCATATTCCAGTAGGTAGACTAGGAAGGGGCAATACTGATGCTGACTGGACATGATACAGAATAGTCCTGCTTCACTTCCATCAGTTTAATGCAGTTACTCCCTGAGGTCTGCTCACTAATTTTCTCCTAAGTAAGCCCCTGCTCAAGCTCCAATAAACAAACACTTTTTATTTCTTTTTGTTTTCAAGGTGGCTTTTTATTACAACATTCTGACTGAATGTGAAATAAAACCATCACAAATATCAGAGAGTACAATTAGAGAGAATTGTAATCCAAAATAAAACAAGTCATCTTTCCATACACAAGCCAACAGGATCACCAGGCAGAAACAAAGGCAACTTATGGCATGGAGTTGTATCCTTCCAGGAAAGGATACAGTCCCAAGGAAAACACTTTTGCTTGCTAAATAGGCTCCATGTTCTAAAGCTCTGTCACCAGTCCTATAAACAATGCTCCAGGGAGACCCCAAAACACACACAGGGCTCAACTAAGTAAATAAAACAGTGGTGGACACACTAGGTCAGATGTGAGTTGGGAGTCTTTTCCCTTTTAAGCTACATTCAGGGAGCTTAAAAACACTTTCAACCAAGAAATAAAGAGGCTTTATGCAGACTGAAAAGATCACTTAATGATAGTTTATCTGGAATGGATAAAAGGAGCTCCTCCAATCCAGGTTCTACATCATCAGGAGAGGAGATAAAGGGACAGGGAGAAGACAACAGCTCCAAATCAGGATGAGCCAGAAAAAACACACTTAGAGATCCACAAAGAAGTGTTGTTCATTGTGCTTGTGTTTTACTCTTTAATCCAGCGGGTAAGGCCTCTACATGACCTTCCTGTGTGTCACATCTACTTTTTCTTTTCATTACTAATTCTGCTGCTCCTGTTCTTCAGTCTGCAATGCAGTTGATTGAACACTGGTCAGGTGCTACAGAGGACCTTGCACAAATTGCTAAGGATTTTCACATTATATTCCCAGTAGTCAGTGTGGTTGCCTTGGGAATTACAACCAAGGTAAAGCAGATGTATCGTTAGTTTAACCACAAAACACTACATTACCTTCATGTGAGGCAATTCTGCTGAGGAAGGGGGCAAAGGGAGAAAAAAGAGATGTCTTTCACCCTACTGCCTCTCAGGGAAAAGGTGGCATCCCCACCTCCTCCAAACCAGAGAGCAGGCAAAGGCCAGGAGCTTATTTGTAAATTTTGTTGGTTTTAGGTAGTGGTATCATGTAATTCTCTGATGCTGACCAGAAATTTCAAGGACTGGTCTGGGTTGCCATTCGCCTACAGTTTGCATCTGCTTCCAGAACTAAAGAGGGAATGAAATGTGATACCACAATCAAGATGTTTTCATTCTGGAAATAAAAGATGGTTTAGCTTCCTTTTGTAATTCTGCCAAAGACTTTGTGACTTCAGGCTTGTCAATCCCATCTCTCTTACACTGCCCACCACACCCAAGTCTTGCTTTTTAAGAATTAACACATTCATTCTCCTTCCTTGGTTGTTTTCCAGTGGCCTATCCATTTAGATTGTGCAACTTTGAGAAAGACGGGGTGGACTAAATATCTGTTCACTGCTGTCTTGATTGCAGTGTTTACATATATTTTATATCATGTAGCATAAGCAACATATCTTACTTTCTATCCAACCCTTTCAAGCTGCATCTTAATCTATGTTTTAAAGGGTATAGCAAGAGCTTGTTTATCTCAAAGCATTAATAGAAACCCACAGAAACACCAGAGTGGTATTTCAGTGAGTATATTCCCAGAGAAAAGGATCTCACCCCTAAATCTTCTAACTCAAAGGGTTATAGAAGACATTTTACTATCACTAATTAGTTCATAAATAAACCATTACTTTATACAATGTAAATGATTTAATCTGAAGTCTTTATCAGCTTTTAGTAATCACAGTATCTACTCAGTGACAGGAAGGGAAATGTGTATTGCAGTTCTACTACTGTCCCTCTCAATTGGCATGAGAAATGGAATCGGTTCTGCCCATGAGTTTCTAATTTGTCACTCTAGCTCTAATTCCACTGAACAGCTGTTCACACCCAAAGAAATTCTGTTGAACACAGCAGAACTTTTGAAAGAACAATAAGCAGCATGAAAACAGAGTTGGAAACACAATAATGGAGAGAGTATGAAAATGTTAAAAAAGCATGCATTATACACAAGGGAATTGGTATAATAGTACTGGATACGGAGCCCTGCATCTCCTGGTCAGAGGTTCACATGCAGGACAGTGGTGGTGCTGAGAATTTTTACTTTTTTACAAATGTCTGTTGTTCAGCATAAAATGGATACATTGCCCTAGTTCAGGCAACAGCACAGAGATCAAAGCCGTGTTTGGCTGTAATTTCCATTGAAATTTATTCTTCAGAACTTGAAAATTCTTTGGAAGAAAAGCCTCAAACTGTCCAAATGATATGACCATAGTCCAGTGATACTGCAAAGAGATCTTTTATTTTGCCCTCCTGGTAGAAAATATAAAAGATCTTGGTCAAAGATCCGGAGAACTCCCCTGACATTTTAAGAACATTAGATATTTAATTTTGTGTGTTGCAGCACTGTTTTCTGTATGACATCCTGGGGCCCAATTGGATATGAGCCCAAGGAAGGCTTGGGACAAGAACTCAGGAGTAAATACATTCATAATAGTTCCAGGAGTAATGAATTTATTCTTGGCATGCAATTAATGAATATGGGGTATGTACACAGTTGAAAGCAAAAGGTCCATATGCACAGTTGTAAAGTGAAAAGGTCAAAGAAAAATAATGTTTAGTAACAATCTACACTTTTTCAGCCTCCTCCTGAGCCATGGTTGGTGATGGAAAACCAAGAGAGGCAATGGGCAGAAACTGATGCACAGAAAATTCCACCCAAATATGAGGAAGAACTTCTTTACTGTGGAGGTGACTGTGCACTGGAATAGGTTGTCCAGAAAGCTTGTGGAGTCTCTCTCACTGGAGAAATACAAGAACTGTCTGGATGCAATTCTGTACAACATGCTCTAGTACGGCCCTGCTTGAGCAGGGAGGTTGGACCAGATGATCCACTGTGGTCCCTTCTAGCCTGATCCATTCTGTGATTATGTGATCAGGGAGGGCATGGAAGAAGCCTCAGGGAGAAGGCTGGATAAATTTGTCTTAAGCTAGTCACTATCTATTGGGCAAGGGAGAAAGACACATATCACAGGATTACGGCTAAGAAGTTACAAATTTTAGTGGCAAATTTAGCATCTTGAGCCAAAAGTTAAGAATGTAGAACGGAAACAGGGAACTGTTTTAAGAACAAGAAGTGACTGTGTGATTGGAAAGATGCGGAGAAAGAGAAACAGTGATCAGCTGGCTGCATCCAGTGAGTGTTTGCTGTTTCACCCATCACTTTACTGATTAGCCCGTACTCGTTTGCAATCGTGGTTAAGATTCTTCATAATCCTATTTTTTCCCCTTAAAAAGGAACCTATAACAACAGGATTAGATGTCACTGATAACAGTCATATCTTGCAACTCTTATCCGGCTTCCAAGATGAACAGGGAAAAACTCTCTAACACTTCATCCTTATTATATTTTCTCAAAGAAAAAAGAAGAAAATTGATAGAATAATCACACTAAACAAAACAGTCTATATTATTATATAATGCTTTCTACAGCACCACTACCAAAAAGATTATTTTCCAATGCTTTCAAATGTTCATCTTTTATTATTTTATCTGGTTATAGAGGAGGAAACACCTTACCTGGATATCAGTCAGCTTATTCAGGAAACGAGTTGTTAACTCAGGCCCATTCTCCATAGTTGGAATGTGCAAATGCTGACGTGGAATAAAGGAGCAGGAGAGGGGGAGAGAAAAAGAAAGTAACATGTAATAATAGCCTTATATACATATGAATGCCTTATGGTTGCCAAGAATTTTAATAAATATTTATCATGCTGTTTAGACCTCCTGACGAGTAGGCAAAGCTTGTTGCGATGGGTTTTTTACAGGAGGGCACGCTGAAGCAGTGAAAAGTTAGATTAGTTGAACTGTTATGCTGTTTTTAAATAAAGGCTAATTAAGCCTTCCAAAAGATCTGTCCAAAACAGAGGGAATATTGTATAGGCAAGAGTAGTAACATTATATACAGTATTTCATTTCAAAGTACATCATGTAGAAATGCAACACTTACGTTTGTAGAACTTACCACTCAGCTTGATGTCTCTCATATTCTCTTAGCATCAGATAATAATACATTTATTCTAGTTCATTAATTCAAGAAGTATCACCTAACAGCCAATTACTCTGCTTATCATATTTAATAGAACAAAGCACATCCCTATATGCAACTGCAAAACCCCAACCAACTTTGTGCTGGCTAAATAGCATCAAGTCAGCTTAACACTCTGAATGCCTGTGGTGTTCCACCTGTGCAGGAGAAATCTCCCATATGTCCATAGCAGGTGGAAGCAGCCATGCACTCTCCTGAAACAGCTCTTCCATCAGAGCTGCAACGAGGGGTGAAGAAGAGATAAACTTGAGAAGGAAACCCTGCAGTGGCCCAGAAATTTGGTTCCCGGTAAAAGTCTTTCCTCTCCTCACCTTTCCCAGGTGCCTTAGCTTTGGGAAAAAATGTTTAATAAAAGAAACATGGGAAAATATATTTTTCTGTATTTGCGAACAGGCTGGGGCGTGGGATTTGGGGTTTTTTTTAAATTTTCCACAGAATTGAAATTTTATGGTTTTAACTATTGAAAAAAACAAGAGGGAAAGTTCCCTTCCTACAACACACCAGTAACTCACTTGGGAAACACTGTTCACCTTTCCAGGCAGCACTCCTTTTCCATCTCCCTTGTTTCTTGCTTCAGCTGCAATTAATTATGATAAAATTCTGAAGAAAGCAGGAAGGAAGAAAAAAAAAGAGACATTTTCTTACCTTGCCCTTATATAAAATTTTAGAGATAGGACATACAACACAAGCTGTCCCAGCACCAAACATCTCCTTTACTCTGCCCTCTTCCAAGGCAGCTGTCAGATCACTCATGGTGATGTATCGCTCAGACACTTTGAATTCTCCCTGCACAAGAAGAATCAACCATAAAAATTGTAGAAAGTTTAAAAATGTTTGCATTTTTGTTTTCCGTGTAGAAACATCATTAATAGAATTATTAGCCCAGTGGCAATCAGTCAGGTTTTGGCTCTGAACTTGTGATCTTTTCAAACCTCTCAGAATCACACAACATAGACTTTGACCAAAAGAACAACCTTCAAGGAAGCCGACGGTTTGCCAGGTACAATGCTGATGGCTCGGTGACACTTCCCTCTGTTTTAGGACAGAATATCAGAATCACAGAACAGTACAGAATCACACTAGTGAGCAACATCGAAGAATTTGTCATTTGTTACGTGACACGCGATCTGACTGCTCATGGTCTCTAACATGCTTGACTTTGTACCAAAATTACTCAATTATCTCAAGAGAACCTTTGCATCCTACACTCAGAATCACTGATTCCCAAGCAAAATACATTCTGTTAATTCCACCTGCAAGGCAAACTAGATGTGATATGTTTTTTTAATCCCTAGTGAAATTTCACACTGTAGCCTGCACACAGCTGTCATATACAAAAATTAACCGTACTGCAGGTATGAACAAAGGAATTCACATTGGACAGTCTTAACACTGGAAGTGTTTTACCTCCCAGAAGTGTTGAAGAATGCATAGCAACTGATTGAGGGGATGTGTTTAAAAGAAAAAAATAAACATCAAACTTTTATATTTTTATATCATGGATTTATGGGGGCATTACTGTCCTATCAGACCAAACTAAAGCTTGTTTTATATGGAAGCTTTTTAACATGAACAGATATGCTTATGATGGCAGAAAATATGGTTAGCTCTGGACAGGAGAGGATCTGGAGAGAGAGAGGCAGGGATGACGTGTAAGCAGCGTTTCGGACAGGTTAGGGAATGGATGTCAGGAAGAAGAGAACAGCTTTTGTGAGAGTAGATTATTTAAGAGGACTAAGGTGAGAACCTGGCATCTCACAAAAGAAGCCGTATCAACTGGAAATGTCTGTCTGTCTTGTAAGAGAGGTGGGATTGACAAGTGTGCGTGCATATCTGCACTTGGGGAGTACCAATACAAATAAAGATACATAAAAATTCAGGGCAGCTCATCAGGGGCACACATGCACCATGAGATACATGCCCAGCACTCCTCACTGCAAGTTATGTTTAAGTGATATAACTATGAACTCTATTTCTGGAAGTCTTTCAGATATGTGTGGTTGGAGGCTGAGTTAATAACGGGGAGAAGGTATCACACATGCCTGTGTTATTCCTGCTGTTCCACGCTAAACGTAAGCCTGGCCAAAACCAGGAGACAGGATACTGGGCTTGATGAGCCCTTATTTTTACCCAAGACACAGTAAAACCTTTGAATACAGTACAGGCAGAGCGAACAGATTGCTGCATTTCAAGGTATGAGGTAGTCCCAAGAGTCCAAGTAAGTTCTGGGGTGGCTACAGTACAGAACAGGAACTGGAAGCAGACGGATGACTTCAAGACTGTGGCTAGCTAGGCTGCATGCTAGTTAGTGGAAACAAGACTGAAAGCATGAGAACTAAATGGAGAAATAGTGTGCTGATGACTGAAGTAGAGCTGTGGTCATGCATGGTAATTCTTTGTTTCCTTGCTTTAAGTTGCTGGTACCGGTGGATTTAATGAGAATTTTCATGTTAAATACCACATGGAGCTACTTTAACAAGATTGGTATTGTTCTGTGTGACAGGTGTGGGTATCTTGATGTTGTTGGGAACCCATGAATTTGCATGCCCTTAGTTCCCACTTAGGTTGAGGGATTGAGTGCACCCTCAGCAAGTTTGTCAGCAACACCAGGCTTTGTGGCGTGATTGTCATGCCAGAGGGAAGGGATGCCATCCAGAGGGACCTTGGAAGTAGATTTTCAGACAGGTTGGATATGACTCTGAGCCATTTGATCTAGTTGAAGATGTCCCTACTCATTGCAGGGAGGTTGGAATAGATGCCTTTAAATGTCCAGGTTGGATGGGCCTCTGAGCAATCTGGTCTGGAGGAAGGTGCCCCTGACCATGGCAGGAGGGTGGAACAAGATGATCTTTTAAGGTCCCTTTCAACCCAGGTCATTCTATGATTCCATGATTCAACCAGATCAGTTGAACTTTAAGATACTGAACACCAGAAATGTTTATTTCTGTTGACATTATAAGAGGATATTTGAAACTATTACCGCCAAGGCCAAAACACTAACCCAGTTGCGTGCCAGATCCAAAATGCTTTGCCTTGTCACTCCTGGAAGGATGATGCCATCTAAAGGTGGGGTTGCCAGTTCATTTTCTGTCAAACACAGAAGAAATAGTAACACCAGTTAAAAACCAACCAAAGTAACAGAAAAACATGTTTACTGATGCTACACCAAACATGTGGGTCCCTTCAAACCCAGCATATTCCATAATTCTATGGTACCCAGTAAGATGCAGCTTATATCAGAGTTCAGTAAGAAGACAAGTTACAGAAAATCCATTCAAATAAAACAGTTGTTCAGTATTTGGAACCTTTTGAGTACACTTCAGAGGGAAAGCCACACCTAATAATCCCAGGGCAGATCATGACTTTCCCTGAACTGCTTTACTTAATTTAGGAATATGGCATTTAGTATACCTACTTCATGGCAGCAACATTTACCAAAAATTTTGAAGTCCATCTACTGAACCAGTAAAGCAGTGGAAACCTTGCCAACCCTCCTTGAGAGAATTCCTTAATGATCTTTCGCAGTAGGTTAGACATCCTTTTTTCCCCTCCTAATTTTCTCTTTACACAATTAGAGCAGTTGTAAGAAAATTCCAACAGGAAGAACAATTCAAGTTCTTCAACTGGTTTGGTTTGTTAGCTTTTGCTTCTTGTTTCCTTTTGAAAAAGAACATTAGATAAATACTCACCTAACATAACTAATGAAATGGCAGATAAATGCTAATCCACACTTGGTAAATAATCCATACATGGTAAATGCTTGAGCTACAACACAAGTTTGTAGGTAGACTTTGTTCTTCCATCTGATCTTTGCAGCAAATCAGAGTTAATCTTTTTTATTTTAAACTATCTCTTTCATTGTAAACAGAATTTAACATTTAAACATTTCAACATTTAAAATGAGTATAAACATTTAAAATACTTGGTTTCTATTATCAGAGAATACTTATCTTTTACTCTTTTTCAGACACAGACTTTTAAGACAGTCTCAAGTTTGCACTGAGAAATCATGACATCCACAATCTTTCAGTAATACTTTTCATATTTTTTCTTAACCATTTTCTTTCCCCAGTGATAATCCACTTTCTTGATCTTATAAGGAAACTACCCTTCTCATAAAATCCACTAACCATTAAAATTTTTGCTTATTTTTTGCCTAAGTCACATAAAAGGAAAAGACGTTTATCTTCATGTTTTTATTATGTCCCCATCTCCCTGGACCACAACAAGATCAGTGAATCCAGGCCCATTTGAAACTCTCTCAAAGGAAAATCTGTCTTTAAAATATTTGTAAAAGTCCTGTGAAAAGTTGCAGCAGGGTAGGACAGAGAAACACAGTGTTTGTTCTTGGATTGTGGGAGCAGGTTGAGCTCAGCTGCTCAGTACTCTGTTTTCAGCACTGAAGTAGATAATTCCATGTACAAACACTGCCTGCCAGCCAGAGCACACACAGCTCCAGACTGACTACAGCATGGGCTCTTCCCACTGTGCAAGAGGGGGCATTGGGGCTGGCGTGGGATAGGGGAAATGGAGGTTAATTAAATGGAATTGGTCATTGAATCTGCTACTCAACTTCCCATTTTCTCTGGAAATAGCCATTACTTTTTAATGCAGCCAGCCCTGGATTTATTCGTTTGGACTGGAAGATTTTCCTGTCTATGCTTCCTTGTTCTTTTTATGAGGATCCATACACACATAAGTAGTAGAGGTGAACTGCCATGCCAAAAGGTGTGGGAAAGCTGCCCTAGGAAAGGCAACATGTTCTGCTCTGGTTTGACTAATCCATAGTGCCATTCCCTAACCTATCCTCCTTAGCACAGCAGTGATCTCTTCTTTCTCATATACTCAAGAATAGCAGCTTTCCTTTCTTAAAAGTGTGTACAGTGTCACTCCTAATGATGATGCATGTCTGCCCTGGTTCTGGCACAACTATGAAAAGAAGAGGACTTTAAAACTTTCCATGAGCCACAGGGTTCACTTGATTCTGAACACTGAAAACCTGATTTCCTGCATTTGTGACCCAGTCACATACAAATGCACTCCTTCCCTTAGAGAAAACTTCAATACTGTGGACTGTGATACCAAAGATTGTCACTACTCTTCTCTATTCGGTGATGTTGCCACAGATCTTGTCCAGGACCTGTTTAAGCTCAATAACATATATTAATTGATTTCAGCTAGTCTGAAAAGGTGCCAGGCCAAACCAGCTGCCAAACAGCACTGAACAGACAGGACATGGAAGTCTCAAAATGTTTCAAACAGCCTGCTCTGTAGAATTTTGTCAAGTGTACATACGATAACTACCAGCCTGGGGCCACCCAGGGAACATCTGCTCCCCTGGTACCCGGCAGAGACGATAACATTATCCAACGTGGCATGCCAAAAGCTCATCCTCTCTGTGAATTGATGCCAAACCAGGCTCCATATGACATCAGTTTGTCCATCTCCCAAAAACCAGACTGTGAGCTCACAGACTCCATTTGTCTTCTGAGTTATTTTGATGGGCTGGAAGCCTTAAAATGTATAGTCGCAGAAAGGAGAGGGAAGGCATCTGAAGGAAGATGCCAAGGTTTCTCTTCTCCTGTTACTGTTATATTGTTGCAGCAGTAGCACCCTCAGCCCAGTGCCCCATTAAAACAGGCACAGTACAGGCTTGCTGTAACAATGGAATTCTGTCAGAGTGTTTTAAAGGGATTTTTAAAATGAGGTCTTGCATATTATACACCTTCAATTTTTTTACACACCTGTATTTATGAACATAAAGCAGATAAGATTGCAAACATGGGATGCCTTCGGTACTAGTCACACTACAACAATGCTGAGAAATTCACCTAACTGTATTTTACCAAAATGATAACAAATTCTGAGTGAACTTCAGGGTCAAGAAGAGCCCAGGAAACCCTTTTTTCACTATTATTAACAGCTGATTTCCTCTCCCAGTTTGTTCGGGACCTTTGTTTCTTCTTATTTCCCCATCAGGCTTTTCTTCTACTGTCCCCTCATGCAGTCAGTCTGTCTTTGTGACTCTGTCAATTTGCTTTCCTGAATTCCTTTCTCCTCCTTTCCTTTGTCTGCCATCTCATTAATTTGCTGCTCTTCCCTCCATGCTGTCGCTATGGCTTTCTCTTAGAGCAGGAGGTACAATCTTTATTTTCTTTGTATTCTACTTGTACACGATACTTCTGCAGCACAAATAACCTTCCAACTGCAGAACACTAAAAAAACTTACCTTAAATTTTACCTCTTTCAGAGAATCTTTTCACATATCTATTTTTCAATTTATGAAATTTTGAAGTGGGTACTATTAATCACCATTTTAATAGCAGCACTAAAATATTAAGTAATGGCTGAATGTTATTCACTATGTCTTAACATTAAAGCTAGAAGTGGAGCCCAAGTGGTTCCAAATCACCTGAAGAATCTGAATTTCTCAAAAGTGCACACAGGTTTCATAGCTAGCCACCTTCAGGTTGGACATACATTTAAATTTTAAGGTTTTCCATAAAGCCAAGCCTATATTCTAGGCAGAAGAACTGACACTGTTACAGGAAATGAGTTTCAGTGTTAACAGTTTCTTGGGATAGTTACGTGCTCTGAAGAGACAGGTGGAAGGGACTGTAGGGCAAACAGAGTTTTCCTTAGTGAACATAAACTGTAAATAGGATTTGATGAGTGAAATGTCAGACTCCTGTATTTCTGCAACAGCAAATATCCAAGTATGGTCATATTCTAAGCCTCTGCCAGAGCAGCAGAGGGAATACAAGAACAGCATAGAGCATGTCATGTTATTTTACCAAAAATTGAGTAGTTCCCCCGCTACTCCCTCCTTGATGTTACAAATAAAATATTTTTTCAGGCTCTTCCTGCGACCCAGGATAACAGGTAAGGTTTAGTCACAATGCTGTGACTGAAAATATACAGCAAAGGCTTGCAAGAAAAGCCAACTCCCACGGGAAGCATGGATATCGCCCGGTCTAGGCTTTACTGGGATGGGTTTCTGATTGGTTATAAACCAAGGAGAGCAGTTCCGGCTACTCAGCAGTGACCTCAGAACAAAGAAAGGCATTTTCCTCTCCATGATGATCTGCAATTTCTGCCTCACTCTGATCTCTCTCAGCTGCAGCATTTGCATAGCAAAACCAAACCACAGCCTAAGTGCGTGCCCTTTGTGAAGTGACAGAACACAATGACAAGCACTTTCTAAACCACGCAGGTGCAAAGCCATAGGTAAGGTATGCGAGGACACACGTTGGCAGCAGGAGCCATTCTCAGCCCAAGATCCCCTGAATTAAGCATTACTCAACACACCGGGGGACAGCGAAGTGCTCCAGGGAGGACACCGCCGTGTCCTGCGAGATGGCAGGTTGGCCAGCACACAGCCTGCTTGGGTGGCATGAATTTCAAGTTGTTTGCTGCGGCCACCTCACAATAGTACCATTCACTAGTGCACTGCTAACACGGTGATTGGCAGATCTTTGGAACAGTACGGTGCTGCAGCTGGATAATTCCAGCATATTCCTGGTTTAAGCACAATGAGAACATTGAATTCTAATTATGTCCCCGCTTCAGTGTCCTTTTCCTGGGCAGAACAAGCCAAAATCTATTTTCATGTCTCTCCAGCAAAGTTGCACAAGGCATAAATTTGGCCATCTAGCTACACAGACAAATCTACTGCTGCTGTAACGACAGGAAAATCTTTAATATTTGCTGTTTCATTCACAAAACATCATGGACTCATTCAACACTGAGGGAGCATCATCCCCCTTTTAAAAAGAGTGGTAAAGATTTTGCAGAAGAACAAGCAATGAAACCAGAGATGGGAGTCAGGTAGCTGGATCCCTATTATCCTGCACTATCCAGAGCACACTGCTGTCCCCACAGAATGTTGCCTCTGCGCTCTGCAGCTCAGCACTGTCAGAAAAATGGCAATTTTCAAGGTACCCATGGCACTACAATGAAATCTGAGTCTGAACCCTACATCTGCTGCATCATGCAAAAATTCAATAACACTTCATATTCATGGAGCGACAGCATTCATGGAAGTCCAGAGGTATCCTTTTTTTCACTTGCCTGTACATTAGCTCAGTCCTTTGAAGAGTCATACTCTGAATATATGCATACACAATGGGTGTTTTTGAGATGTTTAAATAGTGAGCAGCTCATTAACTAGATAGTTTTCTAATGAGAGTGAACATTGCTCAGAGATGACCATGGGTACAAAAGGGTAAAAACAGCTTCAAGAATGATGGTATGTCTTGAAAGCATCATTTGGGCATTAGTGATCTGGAATGCTGACTGACGTGTTTCTCTCTGTCTGTCACCACTGGACAGAACTTCAAATTCCTTGAAGAAAGAGCATTTCTTCATCAACTGGATGCTGAATTACTTTTGGCTATGCTTTGGGAACATCTGACTTGCCAGAAAGTGATGATGGGAGCCACTCATGCTCAAAGCCACAGAATCTGAAGAGAGGCACAGCCACAAGTTGTCTTTTAGTACCTCTGCCCTGTTTCTAAGCCAACACCTCCTCGGAGATCAAGCTGCTACAGCTGAGACCAAGCCTGATGTGTGACCTTCTGTATGGGTAGACTCTGCCCTTCTGAGCACGTGGACTGGCCCAGCAGGTTAGTGTGTTATCAGCAGGCAGCATTCACATCTGCTCCAGAATCTCCTCTTTCACAGTGGTATAACTAACAGCCACCTATTAGTTTCAGAAGAGAAGAGTAACCTCTTTCGTAAAATCATCTTCATTTAAAAGATTATGATCTGCATTCTAATAATCATTTTGTGGATTATGGTCCCAACTGTCTATTTTCTTAAAGTTTCCATGCTTTATGTTACTGTACCTCCATCTTCATTTATCCAGTAGAGAAACAGATTCATTGTTCCAACTTCAGTTATTTGGTGATCTTCTCCATAGAGCCACAAAACCTGCTGGCAGCCAAGCTCCAGGGCTTCTTGCTGGGCATAAATAGCAGAACCATAATTCCTTCAAAAACAAAAAGAAAGAGCAAACAGTTATGACCATCTGGTTGGGTACCTTCTCATTTTTAAGCAAGATTTTGTGTACTTCTGTAAGCAAGTGCTCTGCACAATCACTGCTTGTCACTGGGATATTTTCATTGGAAGTACTCTACCAGTATTTTACTAGATCATTTGTATCTACAACCCAAAAACTTGGAAGGGCTGAACAGCATCAACAGCTCAAACATATCCATCCAAATTGTCTTAAAAATACCTCTTGTTCCATATTCTGGGCATCCTAATTACTGCAATTAAACACCATAAGAAAGCATTTATCTTCATTTAGCAGTTGGCATTTAGCATTGGAGAGAGAGCAACAACTACCCTCCATTTCATGGCTTAAAAAAAAGCAAACAAACAAACAAAAAAATCATCTACCTCATCTCATATATATCAGATTAACAGATGAGTAATATATGTCAGATGAATTTCTTGCTGCACAAATATCAGCAGACGTGAGTTATTTCTCTTCTAGTAAAAGACATTCACAGAACTAGTATCTTCAGGAGATGCAAATGGGCCTTGATGAATTCCATATCTTTGAGAAGCAAATGTTTTCTTAAAATGCTGCCTACAGAGAGAATTCAACTGAATAATACCAGTTTACTCTCTAGCTGCTTTGAGGGGAAAAAACTGCCTTTTGCTTCTGATGTTCAACAACCAGGAAGACCCAAAGTCAGCAGCTGCAAAACCACACTGGAGTCAAGCTCTCACCTCTGGGTATAAATCAAGTCAGCAGTGCCTCCAGACTAATCCTTATTTTTCACAGCTGATGTGTGAAAGATGCTCAAGAAACAATATATTTTTAAAAATTAGCAAAAGCTCATAAACATCTGACTGAACAGGGGAAAGCTGTTTTCTCGCCCTCTGACTGTTCTACAAGCTCAGCCGAGCAGCAAACGGCAGCTCCGAACTTCCCACCTAGCAAAGAAACTCCCAGCCAGGGACAATCAGCTTTGTCTAAACCAAAGACCAAGGATGCATAACCGAGAGACTTATTTAGTCACCTCCAGGTTGCTTGCTCCAGTCAAGTCCTAAGCAGCTTCACTCCACAGGTTGAGTACTTGGGCACTCACAATTATGTTTCTACTAGTGCTTAGGCCTAGTTCAGCAGAAAACTGCCAGACTGAAACCAATGCAGATAATTGTCTCTTCTTTCCCTTAAACCCCCAAACTCCCTCTGCTTGCTGCAGATGGCTTGTTGGGACAGCCTGCCAAGGAGGGAGGTCAGCAGCCAGTGCTGCTCCCTGCCCAGCTGGCAGCAGGATGCTGTACTGAATGATGCTTCACAGAACTGATGTCGTCAGTGTCAACTGCACCAAGGGGAAGAGCCAAAGTATTACATGGACACCTTCCAGGTCCAGTTCCCTAGCTTGAGACACTGCAAAAAATCAACTTGGCAGTAACATTCAAACAAAAATATGCAACTGCATTGTATAAATAATATTTGTGAAGTACGATTTTGAAATCTTTGTTAGCGTGCGTTGTTTGTTTAATTACTGCGTTTAATGTCTCTACATCTGCTGGATTAGATACTTCACTAAAACCCCAATCTGCTCTGTGAGCTATGTAGAGAAATGCAGAATAATGTTTTCTTACCCTCCCATTTTGCAGTCCCCTGTTCCTCCTTTCCAGGCTCTGACGTATTTTGGATCCGCCCATAAGGATATTGGATTAAAGCTTCCACTTGCAAAGTAAGGGCCTACAGGGCTCAGTATGACATACAGGAGGGCTTTAGTCGGCTTCTTCACTCCAAGGGAAGGCTGAAAATAAGGAATGTAAACAAATCAAAAGTCACTGATGTACTTCAAACATCAGGTGGTTTTGAAACACTGCTTTCAGTGGAACTGCAGCATAAGAGCTTTTATCAGGACAATGCAAAGTGCTGCAATGAAGAGAAAATATATATGTAACTTCCCCCCATCCAAGCAACATAAGAACCCTAATTTTGTATACCGTCACCATTCACTTAAAGCATTCCATTTACCTATTTATTATTCTAATCTTCTCAAAGAGTTCCAACCTTTTGAGAATTCAGAATTTAGCTTAACAAGGTACTACATAATTATATGAATTAATCATAGCAGAAGCTTTCAAAGCCTTCTAGGGGAAGGAGTGGCAAGAACCACTACTAGCAATAACAACAGTGGAGAAACCACTGTCAGCTGCATTAGTGAGGAGAATTAGCCAGGGCCACTTAGAACTGGCATTGGTAGAGCTGAGTGCTGACATTATGAATGACTGTGTGACAACTAAAATTATTTGCCTGCTGGAAATAGTTCACACAACAGCACAGGAAATAACCTGGAATGTATCAGGTTTTTTTTCCCCTCCTCTCTGGGTTGCTTCTCATACTGCAAGTCAGCACCATCCATACTTGAAGGTGGAGGTGAAGTTTGGTTCTGGTCAAAGTCTGAAGCCTGTGTAGGAGACTCTGCTTAACTGTATGATTCTGTAAAGCTCAGGATTGACAACAGAATCACAAAATTATTACATTGGAAGGCATCTCTGGGGGTAATTTTGTCCAATCCTCCAGCTCAATGCATACAGCTACATACAGCTGGCTGCCCGTGATTCTTGGGGTCTTCTGTACAACTGAATGAGTAACTATTTTCTCTCCACTCACAGAAACCAGTCTTGTAAAAAGAACAAGCTCATCCTTGGTTTCTAAGATAAGGTGTCCATTGAGAAAAAGTTACTGAACTTAAATCTTTAGGACCAAAGCTAAACAAAGCACATGAAGCTAAACTGGGAGGTGGAAGGGAAAATAATAATGTAATTACTGGAACCACCGGAAAATTCAAATAAACCTTCCCCAGGTACTGAAAGGGTTGTTTTGATTTCTGTCTACCTTACTCCTTCAGAAAGACTTCTAACAAGATTAACTGAGATCTCAATACTTTTCCTGACTTTGACGTGATCACTCAAAAGATTCTGCTGCCTGGTTTCTAATTGTGGTGATTCATAAAAGTTTAGTAGGACATACAATCTGGGAACAACATATGACATAATGGAAAGGCCAGATGTGTAGGCTAACCTGAAACAAAGCTCAACAGAAAAAGAATTTAAAAAAAAAAGGGGGGAAAATTAAATGCTTAATATCAGTACTTTACAGTTACTGCATGAAGATTCTTCCACCTGAAAATCTGCAACTAGTTTACAGGTATTAAATTAATGGAATCCTAGAACACATGTGAAATCTTCAATGGTCATGTGTGGTAACTACTTACAGATGTGGATATTGCTAAAGAGTAACTTGCCTAGTCTGGAACTCTACGTTCTTCAGCTGCCTTGTCCTGTCCTCTACCATTGTAAGTTTCTCTCTTGCTACTGCTAAAAAAAAAACCAAACACCCTCAAAGTTTTCATCAGAATACACTCTCTGTTTCTAATTCCTTTTATCAACACTATAGGCTTGACTCACACCCATGTGAAACTCAGAGGGTGCACACTAATACCTAATAGCAAAGGAGCCTCTTATAAGGCCAGGTTTGTCTGGCTTCACTAATAAATTGACATGAGAACTTGTTCTCAGTTCTGTTAGAAGTGTCCCTCTGCAGAGCCATCTTAATTTACTGGGTAGAATCTTCCAAAATCACCTCACTAAGGTCAGGAGGGAGGTACGGGTTTAAATCACAAAAAATACACAGAAAATTTCTGTTCCCTCATGCTTTCTCCAGACTATTAGGATTTTAAAGGCATACATTAGAACACCACAAATAACTATCCTTTCAACGCAAACCTTAAGTTAATGTAAATTTTTCTGTTCCCGCTCTGAGTAGTTGATCCAAGTTTACTTTCTGTGCTCTGAACCAAAGTGTCCACTAAGTGGCAGTGTGGTCAACATTAAATTTGGGCAGTAGCGCTACACGTGAGGAACTCAAAAGTAAAAACACAAAACCAATCTGCCCCCGAACTGTAATCCTGTCATTTACCGACTGCTGCATGTTTCTCTTTATGAATGGAGGCTTTTGTCTCATACCTAAATACACAAAGGTTAAGAGGGAGAAGAAAGTGTTTCACACCTCAGTTCCAATTAAGGTTGGACGGATGTACAGGCTGGCAGCGGTTGAGTATGGGACCCACTCTTTTTCCACTTCCACAAGCTTCAGGATGCACTCTAGCAGCTCATTCTGGTCAAAAGACTGGGAAGGAAAAGCAAAGGGAGAAAAGCAAATGGAGAAATATAGCCAGAACATTCTGTGGTCAGATCCAGATGCTGCAAGGAACACTTTATCAGCTAATGTAACAGAGACAGTCCGTAGAGGTTCACAGGACCTACACACATCATCTTCCTTTAGTTCATTCTTTACAGAATTAAAGATCCCGTGGTCTTGGCCATTGTGCCTTTTTATGCAGCATCCTGCATGTCCTCCTCTGGTCCAAAGTAGCAGCACATGGACAGAAGTGCCTGTGCAGCCAACACCTTCGCTTTGGCGCGCAGCAAGCTATGGCACCACCTCTTCTGCAGATGACTGCTTTGGGTTACAACCCCAGGGGGCCAGCAAGTCTCCCAGTTTTACAAACTTGCCAAGTTCTTACAGCTAATAAGCCTAAGAGGAAATTCACTGCCAAGATACAACTGCTAAGAGCAGTATTAAGTTGCTGGCATGACCAAAAACGAAGGCAGTCAGAGCCTGAATGACTTAACTGAAATGGAAAGAAGAAAAGGAAGACCATTAGCACCAGAACAGATTAATTAGCTGTCTGCATGCAAATACCTGCACCATTCCCCAGAAATAGACTGTACATCTGAAACAACAAAGAAAGCAAAATATTGCTCTGATTTTTTTTTTTTTTTTAAAGCATTTCAAACAGTTTCTTTCACTGAATAATGTCTGTTAACAAAGTTTAACTGGACTGCCAAAGAGTTAGTGTTTGATAAATAGTACACTACTGAAAAGTTTCAGAGGTTTGCACTCTGAAAATGGAAATATGCTCTGACTTAGGGAGAGCAAGATGCCTTGGCTACGTACTGGCAGAGTTGTTCTCCTTGCTGACCGTGCCATCCTGGCCATGTTGAGAGCTGGCCGGAACAGGCGGACTTTGCCATCCACTCCTCGGTAAGCCTTCATTCCTTCAAATAACTACCAAGCCAAAAAAAAAACGGAGAGAAAAGAAACCAAATAATGATTGAGACATGTCATTCCACAAGGATCTGTGCAAATGCAGAGCACACTCTTTGGGAATAAAAGAACTTTTCCTGCTCACAGTATTCAAAGCACAAACGCTAACTAGTGAATCCTGGCAATACACTCACGTGAGATAGGATTATGAAGTTTGTATTATGAAGATGACCTGCCTGTACTTCAGGTTTGTCTTTCTCTGTTAGGGAACTTAATGATAACCTTTCTTTTTTATTTTTTTTTTCATAATTTGGTTACAGCAATTAAAATTTGTAACATGTGTTTGACTTAACTCCCTTACATCTTGACTGATACCTATGACTGAGCCAAAACAGTATTCTCCCTTACATAAAGGATCTGTAGAATTTTGTGTTAATAATTTTTGAGGGCTCTGACCAAAACACATTTTTGGTACAAAGTGTAAGATAAGGTAGTTAAGAGAATTCTGTTAGAAGTTCTTGCTGTAGTTGTAGCAAGATCTTAGTCACTTATTTCCCCATATGTCCCTATGCTATGGAAGGGGGCTTAGCCTGAATGAGAGATCAGCCTTACACTAGAGGAAAAATGCATGAGAATATTTTCTTTATATACTTTACAGGAAATTTAAATTCAACATAATTATCCTATCAAACAGCAGAATCCAGATGACTGGTGTTGACCACCAGTCTACTATGAACCCCTATACAGTCAGTACCCTCCCAGCAGAATGCCCTACTGCATCTCCTAATCACAGCTAAAGCCATATGCCCACAAAATACCCGTAGTTATTTTTACAGATTGATAATTTCTGGTTATAGTTATAGACAAAAAACACATGTATTATATAAGATCACACTAATATATACATATATACATAAGTATTATTTAGATTAAGTGTTAAAGGGTCACTTATGCTTACAGACAAGAGTTCAGATTTTTAGAATTTATTTGCTAAATGTGAATTTCAGTAGAAGTTCTATGAATTTAACTGCATCACTGCTGTCAGTCTCCTCAGGATTCTCCTCCTCTAACTGTTTCACAGAAAGTGTCTGGAACTACATCCCATGTGGTTGGAAGTCTACACATGCAGCTTTTTTATCTGGAAAAGAAAATCCTGTATTTGTGTACAAGTAATGTAGTAGAATACTCCAGGTTTCATTATTATTAAATTTTGTAATATCTTCCCGCAAGGGTCAGTGAAATGCAATGTTTAGAAAGCTTTTGTGCAGTCCCATGGCAGAGCTAGGTCCTTCCACATGACAAATTTTAATTGGGTTGTAACTGGGTTGCAGGAATCCCGGCAATTTTCCTCAGGCTATTTGCCAACTAAGTAGCAGAACCAGAATTAAAACACAGAACTTTTTACCTTCAAAATTTTAACTTATTCCTACGGCAATGCCAACCTCATTAAAAGGTTTACAGGCAGTTTTGAAGAAGAAATTGTTCCCAGGGTAGACTACTGTAGCTACAAGAAAAAAAATGGTGCCTTTAATAAAGGATGGCATAGCTGGTGACACGGATCATACTTGGATACAATTTTTATTGGGCCAGTTACTAACTAATGCCACATTTTCAGAATGCTACTTTCTAATCACTTTTATTCCCCCCACCCACCCTTCTCCCAGACACATTCACAGAACTTTTAATGAGAGGGAAAAGGGAGGAATGCCACTACTAAGATCTGATCAATGGTTTGAGAGAAGCAAGAATCACATCATTACTGAAACACAAAGCCTTCACAAGATGTTAAGTATTTTTCTCCAAAAGTAAATACTTTTGACCTTCCAGAGCTCAGTAAAACCTTTCACTCATTAAAAGGGAAGATAGTAATGTGTTCCAGAAATGCTTAACTTCGATAAAAGCAACTGTTGTGGTTGGTTGATGGTTGGTTGCTACAATGGTGTGAAAACAGTATTATCTGACATCTGTACATCACGGGAGCTGGATCTGGAGTTCAGCAGATCCAGATTATCACACTGCATCATGGAGGGCAAGGAGGAAGGGGAGGGAATGCCAAATTCATCACTTTTATTATACCCACTGTGTATTCATTGAGCCACAGCAATGACACCAGATTCTCCTCTGTCTGTCCTCTTGGCTAGAGGAAACGTGATGCAATAAGGATAAAAGAATAAAAAAAATGGAAAAAAAATAAGAGCATATTCATATTAGCAATGATTTCAGACTGGGCCAGAGGCCAAGCATTAAAGCAATATGGTACTAAGAGTGAAATATAGATTTGGGACTCCAGCGTGGTTTCTTACTTCTTGGGCAGATCAAGAGCTGCAGCCTTAGTCACAGGGTCCTGTTTAATTTTACACAGGACCTTTGAAGGCTCGGTAACTAGATGCAGAAAAAGTCAGTAAACACACAAAAAAACAGTGAGGGCAGGAGCTCAGGGACAACAAGGAGGGAAAAGCTTGATCCTTCCCTTATACCAGAGGTTAAAATAAAAAAATAAAATAATAATAATAATAATAATAAAAAAGAAATAATAAAAGAAGCATAAGCAACTCCACACACTTCAGTGGAGACACTCCCACCTAGCCAGAAGTGGGAGGAGAAGTGGGCTTCCATTTCAGGATATGTGCCCTACCAAGGCTCCCACTCAGGTGTGAGTACAGCCAAAGCTGCTCTGGAGACACGAAGGGCAGCTTTAGACAGTAAGCAGCTAAGCACGGAAACTGTTAACCACGCTGGCTTCCGACTTAACATTTCACTTCCCAAAGTTCCTTGCTGTACGCTCTCTGCTTAAATACACTCACGTGTGCTGAATGCATCAGTCCAGTTGTGAGCTCCTCAGACTTGTTCGGAGTTTTAAACAAGCACCTGTCTAGTCTGTCCTGCAATCCAACCTATCAACTTTTAAACCAGCTTAAAGCAGCTTTCACGAGGTGCGTGTTCAGTCCCCAAACTAAAGCTGCTCCTGGAATTTCTCACGGCCTTATCCAGTGCTTCATGAAGTTACATCAGAGACAGTAATTGGACCTATCCACCATCAGTAAAATAGAATGCTTTCTCAAATGTATGTGTCACCACACAAGAAAGGGCTCACCTTCACTAGGTCAGAATGTTAAGTGAGCTAGAATCCACAGGCCAGAGCTGCTTCTGAGTTACACTAACACAAACATAACCCTGTTGTAAATAATGCAATTGTTCTGGAAGTACATCAGTCAGCAAAACAAAACATAACTCAATACTAATAAAGCAGTAATAGTCCTTGTGTTACAAAGCTGTGGCTTCAAGAGTCAATAAAACAAAATAGTGGTCTCCAAATCAACTCGCTACTCACTTCTATAGCATAATGCAGGGACGAGGAGGCTGGATGCAATGAAAGGTTCCCCAGGGGCTTAATATAGGGTTTCTCCCATCCTGAAGCCAAGGACCATTCAATTGTCAGCATATTATCAGTGAACACAGTTCCAAATACCAAACCACTGGGGTCTGGTTTTTCCTTGAAAGTTGTAGCTGGCGTGATAATCAAGTCGGAAGCCTGAAGGAACATGGAGACAAAAATGAAGCGTATCAAAATAATTAAGTCAGACTGATTTAAAAATGATTCTGCATCAGTGAACACGGATAAACTTTGATACTTTCTGTGTACGGATGGACATTTAATGACATAATGGTTACAGGCAGATAACCTCAAAGTATGGCAAAGTATTCACACTGTGCACACACACATGTACACAATGCTGTTATACAAGAAGTAGCATATGTTGGGGAAGCAGTACAAGATGCGAAACCAGAAATCAGATGAAAATCTCTGGGACACTTAGGTTAACACATCCATACAAGTTCCAGAAACACCCATTGCTGTACCTCAGAACATAAGCTGATTACCAGAAATCAATCCCCCTCACAACTAAGTGGATGTTATGCCAACTTTCCATTAATATATAAAACCAGTGTGAGATCAGAGCCAGCAGTCAGCAGATTACCTGTGTCACGACTTGTTCATTTACATTCTTACTTTCCTGGAAAGATCCCATTAGCAAAAAAAGATTAAATGTTCCCCATACACAGTTATGGGCTAAAAAACTAGAGAAGTTTACAAAGTGGACAGATTTGATCCACCCTGTCCATTCTCTTTTTAGGCCATCCAAACATTTAAACTATGCTGGGCAGAGGCAAGGGAGAATTCAAAGAATCATACTCAGAACTCCGTTTTCCTTCCTAACATGACTCAGAAAGCACTGACCCTTATTACAGACCCCCCAAGTGAAACCTTGCTCTTCTGTGTTGGGTGCATATAGAATAGACTGGAACATCAGTAGTTCAGACTGTTGTTAAAATGATTTGCAAGTGCACTGAAAAGGCAGTTCTGCAAGACATATGGCTGACTTGGACTTCTCAAACTCAGCACACGTTTTGCAAAATGAGACAAAACCAGTCCCAAGCTTTTGAAAAAGAACACATGCACTCTTGCCTCTGTAAACAACATAATTTTCAAGATGTCTTTCATGCACAAAGGTCTGGTTTTTATTGATTAGTTGTTTTGGTTTAGGTTTGGTTGGGGTTTTTTTTGCTTTTCTTGATGGCTTAGGTGTGAAATTAACTTAGAGCAGGAGCACATGAATAGCTAAAAGCCTGTTTCAAACTATCTCCAATTATAGGGCTTGTCTAGATATTACAGTGCATTAGCCTTGTTGAACTAATACATAATCTGATGAAACAACAATTACTCTTCTTAACTCTTCCCTTTATTCTTCTGACAGTAAATGCTCCAATGGGAAAAGCACTATCTAATGATGTCCTGAAAATAAAAATTAATTTTACCTGGTAACCACTTATCACGTGCTTTGGAAAAAAAAAAAAAGGCATCACAGAAGAACATGGATCAAAATAAAAGCCACAGAGGAGTTTTTACAATTATCCGCAATGCAAGATTCAGCTCAGGAAAACTCTCATGCAGAAGCAGGATGTCAGTGGGGCTTTCTCTGCACACAATCACAACTTCAAAAGAACTTCTTCCAGTGGTATCACAGCTCTCCCTGGAGTCCAGGCTTCTGCCTCACCTCAGGTCATTTTCCTTGGGGCAATTACCTTTGCAATAAGCTGGCCTGGGGGCCATAATTATCATTTGGAGTCTCATCTCCTAGAACTCCTATCGGTGTGCTGATTTCTGCTTTTATGCCTCAGTTTGCCACTTCCTCGGTGGTGGAAGCACAAGTAGTTGAAAGGCAGCACTTCAAAACCATTTGCGAAGCTCGTCGGGCTCACCAAATAGCTTTAATTTGAGGATGGGGAAGGATTTCAATCTGGCTGTTCTTACAGACCCACAAGCATACATAGAGGGAGCAGCAAGCTGTAGCCACAAGGGGTGAAACATGCTTACTTGGGGTTATTTGGGCTCCAGTTTTGCCACCAAAGATAGTCTTCCAGATTTGGAGATGTGTGCTTCAGGAGGCAGGCCAAGCACTCACTGCTGCAAGTGACTGCTCAGAGCAGTGGCCCACACTACTTAGTTCTCAGCCCCAAGGACTTGGGGACTTTCTGCAGTCACAAGCAGAAATCACTCACTGGATTTCAGGTTGAGTCACTTGAAGGCAGAAAGCGTAGAGACGTAGGTGTGATGCTTATCCAGAAAAGAAGCAAATCATTTCCAGAGCCCAGAGCTTCCTGGAGCTGCACACTCTGAACAAGGAGACCAGCTACTGTTTCTTACCTCCTTCAGCATTTAGGAAAACCAGTTTTTTTTCAACCATTGTGCCAACACCCGATTCAACCATGTCAGGTACAGCACTTCACCCATAACAATTCCTTCAAACAACAGTAGGAACACCCTGTATAAGACCTCAAATATAGGTTAAACTGCACAGACCAGTAGGGCAACTACCATTCAACAGGCAAAAAGGCAGTTTTTCTCTCATCCTTATAATCCTATTAAGCTCTCAGAAGCTGCACTTAAGATTTTTTGGACATTATATTGGGAAAGAACCTTAAGAAAGTAATGTCTTTTTTCTCCTTCTTTTACCAGGCAGTGGAAGTCAACAGTGTACAAAAGCACCTGAAGCTTTCAGAATCCCAATGCTTTTCATGTCAAGATACCATCAAGTGCTACATTTAATTTGATACATTTAATGTTTTGGTTTTTTTCCATGGAGGGTGCCCCACTGGGAGGACGGGTTGGAGGATCATCCTTGGAGTATTCTCTCCCACAGTGTGGTCTGCACGAAGTATTGCCACCACCCTCAACCTCTCCTAGGTCCCTGAGTAACAGGGCTCCCTACACAACACTTTGCCTGGCTCACAAAGCCTTTTGGCTTCACCTGATCAAGCAGCACCAGCAGGAGGGAAACTGAACACTCAAAAGAACCTGCACAAGGGGAGCAGAGCAAGGCCAGATGACTAATACCAGGGGTACTGATTAACTATCAACGCCTATTACATTAATATCACTCATTAAAAAATTACCACAGTGTTCCCCTGGTATTACCTGTGACCTTTACAAACAGCAATTTAATTCTTTCCTTTGCCAACATTCCCCCAGCCCTGAAAGCAACATGTTGAGGATGCATTAGGGATTGGCATTAGCACCCATCCACATCTCTGCTGTTTGTACTGCCAACACACAGGGGAATTTTTATCTAGGTTTGTGTTTTGCTTGCTTTGTTTAGCATGTTCTCAAGCACCTTCCGATGCTGCTGCCTAATAAAAACCATTGAACATGAAGGAAAACCAGTAAAAGCAGAACACAAAGGGTAAGGGAGGTAAAAAAGAAGTGGATGGGGCACATGGTCTATTGAGTGCAGCTATTTGGCCCCTGTTGCCTGAAGCAGAATGACAAAGACACAGCTCCAGGCCTGCAAACTCTCCAGGTTGCAGCAGAACAGCACATACGAGATGTACGTGCCTATGGCCCAGCCAAAGGCACTCTGGTAAGGAATAGGAAGAATCAGATTACCTGGCCTGTATAGGGAGTGGTGGGAAGCCAGTTGGATAATGTTGATTTTCAAGGCTTTTGTAGCAACACTACACCTACAAACAGCCACTGGCTCACACAGACACACTTTCTTTGAAAAGCCACTCACATGAAAAGTGCCTGCTGACTCCAATGCAGCATCTTCCAGGGCAAAGCTTTACCCAGCCCAAGTAAAAAAGATATAACGTGACCTCTGGAAACTAAAATTCATCATTTGATCAAAACAGATCTTTTCAATTATGAGCTGGGTCAAATTAAAAGTGACGTGCTGGTCAGTGTCAATTCTAACCAAAGCTGCAACAAGACATTCTGGTGCCTCCAGCCAAGTTGTCAAGCTTAATGCTTGTTCTGTGCTGCCTTTGCATACCCTTAAGTGGGTCTGGAGCTGAGAGCAGCCCCTGGCCAGAGCTGTGACTGTCATTACTCCATTCCTACCTTTCTTGCCCCAGACAACTGTCTCAGGTAGGTACAGACAGCAAGCACGTATTTTGTCCTACTCTTTCCAGTAAGTTCTGTCAATGCCTTCCAAAATGATCCTTGGCTGTAGCTGTTTTCACTGCACTGAAAATACTGGACCACAAGCAGTAGGTTGGGCAGCTCTAACAGGTGTAACTCATTTGACATACCTAAATTTTTCTGAATGCTGTGCTGGGCCAGGCATTTCTATCACTTACTTGAGTAAAAACAGACCTGGCAGCCTCAGCTGTAAAATAGCTTACAGGTTACCTCACCATAGCAGCAAGTTTCAGCAGAGATCCTCAACACATTAACATCCACTCAGTGAGACTGACTGTAATCTATTCTGAAGCAACCTCCCTGACTTCCAGTCAAGGTGATTCATTTGAGATCACAAAGCAACTGCAGTAATTATTTTTTATTACTTATGCTGAGTTTGTAAGCATACCCTAGGAAAGATCAGGGCCTTCTGATGTAATAACAAACATGGAAGCGTAGGCAAAAATCAAGTAACTTTTTTGCCCTTGCACTTGTCAACAGCAAAAGGTGGTTGCAGCAGTGGAGCCAACTTGGAGAAGAGACAGATTACAAAGGGGGGAAGGTAACAAAGCATAGCTGGGAGGAGCTGGAGAGATTGAGACTGGGACTAGACAGAATGGTTTTGAGGAGGGCTCCGGGGACCAGGGTGCTTGCCGGCCTGTCAGTCCTTGTGGCTGTGGCACCCTCATTATTGCCTCTGGGCCCTCCCCAGCACACACATCTCTATCCCAGGAAACTGTTCTTTCTGGAGGAGCAGCTACTTTTGCCCCACAGCACCTTCTACCTGGCCTCCTCCTGTATGACAGGCTGAGGAGAAAAGGTCTGCACTGCCAAGGAGAACCAGTGACGGGGAACTTTGCTCCAGACCCTTCCCCAGCTCTGTTGGTCTTCTCTGGACACGCTCCAGCACCTCAATGTCTTTTTTGAAGTGAGGGGTCCAAAACTGAAAGCAGGATTCAAGGCACAGCCTCACCAGCGCCGGGTACAGAGGGATGATTACTTCCCAAGTCCTGCTGGCCGCACTATTGCTGACACAAGCCAGGACACCATCGGCCTTCTCGGCACACTGGTGTTCACACACCTTTGGCTGCTGTCGACCAGCACCCCCTGGTCTTTTTCTATCGCGCAGCTTTCCAGCCACTCTTCCCCACAGCTGGAGGGTTGCCTGGGGTTGCTGTGAGTTGTGGCTGAGTGCCTGACAGGGCGGGAACCAGACCTGTGCAGACTTCTGGCGGGAATGCTGATGGGACATTGAATGGATCCTGGTCTTCAATATGCTTAGGATATCACTCCGGAGCAGCACTTTGCCCACGTGGGATGTTCACATGTCTGAGCTCCATCTGCCCCCAAGGTCTCTGCCTTGCCCAGGGTGCCGTGGCTGGACCAGACCCAGTGCCCTGGCACTGGGAGCACATGCCCTACCATGTCCTGGGGAGCAGTGGGAGCACACCTGGGCTGATGGTGAGGCTGCCACCAGACCTAGGCCACCTCGGGCTCCCTGCTCTGGACTCCATTCACTGTTCTGGCTGAGTTGGGATGCCTGATCCAGGCACTGCCCTGGCTGCCACAGCACGGCCAAAGCCCGGGCTCAGGGCAGCTGTGACACGCTGGGGCCACCCAGTGCTGCCAGTTTTGGGGGCTTGTAGATACTAGGCCAACCAAAGTTGCTTGTTAATTCATCTTTGGAAGCTGAAAACCTCTTTTCTCTTAAGGAGGTTTCTTTTTGGCCTTGCAGCCAATGAGCAAGATACCACCTTTCTGCTGTAATTCAGCTGTGTTTTTTCCAGATGTCCAGCTGCAGGTGGCAGAGGGTTGCCTCCATTTTCTTGCTGACCTGAGCAGTGATCTTATCTGGCTGGAGAAGCTCATCCATTAGATATTCCAGCCTAGTAGCTTCATACAGAAGGATTCAAGCTACTCTGTGTTGGACGTAATTGCTTCTCTAGAGCAGGTACTATGAGCAGCCCACAGGGAATTACAAATTGGTTCAGGAAGAGCTTTCCACCCCATGGGCCTGTTTTCTGCAGCCCAATGTCATGAATGATGTTTAATAACTACTACTGCACGAAAAATGGCTTGTGCCAAACTCTGGAGAGGAATCAGGGTGACACACCACCTCTTCCACCAGTGGCATCTGAGCACAGCCAGGCTGTGCAATTAGAAAGTAGGAAAAGGTTATGGGGAATATGTGTGGTGTTAGGGCAACTGGTATTTTCCTCCTCCACTGGGACAAAATAAGCAATCGTCTGTTCTGCCTGTTCCCAGACCTTGTCTTAGAAATGCTGAATACTGCTACAGCAGATGAAACCAACTGCACCCTCTTCTAGCAGGTGTTACTTTTCTCTAGTTTGTCTGACTTACTTCCTCTCAGCTCCAACCACTAATCACTAGCTGACATCACAGCACCATCTAATTCAGTAAAAAAAGAGGATATTTATGTCCTACAGACCTTGAGTAAACCAGTCTGTGGATTTGTTTCTTTTCCCATCTCCTCCTTCTCTGGAAAAGACTGTTAGTTTTCTGGGTCAGAGACCATTACTATATGGCTCTGATACCAATAATAAAGTCTATAATAAAAATAATAAGAACACTGAGAGTTCTATCAACTCAGAACAGAATAAAACACAGTCAAATAAATCCTTAGAAATCTATTAGTAGCTTGTAGTTATAAAAGTAATGTTAATGTAAGTTATACTGTAATCCCTTTGCCATCAATACTATTTTAAATTTACAGCAGAGCCTGAGGCTTGAAAGCAGAAAGTGTGCCAAGATATAATAAGATTTGAACAGGAAGAAAGCCCTAATTTTTCTACTATAAAAAAAAAATAAGGAGAAACAAAATATATAAAAAAAAAAGGTCTTCTGCAACCTCAGGGAGAATACCATGAAATCTTTCAACGTAAAGCTTCCCTGAGGCTTCATCTGAGAATATGTTAGCACATGTAATTGGACTGGAGCCTGGAATCATTGCATCAGGTTGACTGTAGAGTGGGTAGTAAACCACAGAACAAATGACAAAGCAAAAGAGAGTCAAGGCTCTGAATCAGTTGGAAGTCAGTTGTGGAAACAACAGAAAACATGGCTGGAAGGACTTTGTCTAGTCCGTCCTCTGCAAGGCATCCAACCTAAACTATTGATAACAGACACTTATCAAATACTTGTCAAACCAAAGAATGAAATACTGCTACACTCTGCAAGCACTGGGAAGAAAAGAAGGGCGGCACAGCATACTGCTGGCTTCTTTAACCTTTCCCCTGATCTGACAGATGCCCCAGCTCTGGTGCAGGAATCTTTGATCTGGAGCAGTAGGCAGGGAAGTAAACCTGCTCGGACAAGACAGCAGGTAAGTGGTTGGAACTGACATAAACTTCTTGCCCTAGAGAACGAAAAGGGCACCTAGGGCAGCAGCAGAACTGAAAACACATTCTGAAGCTCCCAAAACATACCAGAAAGGAAATAAAGATGTTGGAAAGCTACAGTAAGGCTAGACTATAGAGAAGGCATTGAAGAAACTTATTTTGTCCTAAAAAAACACTCCAGCACATGGATAATGCATAATATCAGTTATTTCAATAACACTAACTACATTTTAGGAGTTTTTTCATGTGTTGCTGAAATGCTACCTGAACAACTTCCCACTGATTTGATATAAAGCCCATTTAAGTTAATCAAGACCCCTTCCTCCAGCTTTGTTGGAATTTGGATTCTAAGGGAGGCAAAACTGCCTGGATCTTTATAGCCTCAACAATTTCTACTACTACGGGAAAATTATATAGATTTATAATTGTTAGGTTTGGGGTTTTTTTCTCCCTTACTCATTAGTCTGTTCTCCACTGACACGTTTCAGAAGACATGTTCTTAAAGTTTAGAAAGATGCAAGAATGGGGTTCCTACAGATCCTAAGAAAACCTTCTACCTCATACTAAGGAAATGTTAAGGAAAGCATCTATTTGATTTTAATGAGGTTTATCTGCTCTACTCCAGTTAATATCATTTTCAGATATATGAAAAACAGTCATGTATCTCATCTATCAAAAAACTATATAAAATATTTCAAATATGTTTACCTCTATAAAATTCAAACCACCAAGATGCTGATAAGACTATTAAACATAGGGACAAAACCTAGACACGTTATCCCATTTCAGTCCTTTAAACCACTTCTGCTTGCTAACAGCTATTCCAATTCACTAAGTGGGGTGTTCAGAAAATGTGAGCAGGCTTTAATGCAGTAATTGCACTGGTCTGAAAAACACAATGCTGTAGCTCACTGTTACTGCTAGTCGAGTCAGCCGTATAAAAGTCCTCTTTGGCCACACAACTTCATTTCATGTCTGCAAGGTAGATATACCTGAGCTTTAGATTAGTAAGAAAGAAGCAACTCCATAGAGGGAAACACAGACTTCAATTCTGTAATAGCAGAAAGTCCTCTCACAGGCTCATGGGAAAAACATTTCCATAAAAAAACATCTAGGACCATTCTTCACTAATGGAATACATTAACTAAGTACCTTATTCACAGGATTCACTATTAATATATACTTTCTTCTTCTCAGAAGATCTGACAGCTTGGTTAATGCAATTCCTGATGCTGTGCTGCTCCTTGCCTCACAACCGCTGTATTTCTGCATTGTAGCATAAACACAATGTTCCATTTTTAGGAAGAGTTTGCCCGGGAGAAGGTTTGAGTCTAACACAAGATGAGGGCTCACACTGGCCTGTGACACAAAACCGGAATAAAGAGATCTCTGACATTCCACTGATAACACATCTTTGCACAGCAGCACAATGTTTTAGGTGTAAAAATAATGCTGTACAAAACCAAACCTTATAAATTTGGTCCACAACAATTTAAGACACGACTGTCTCCTGGTTTGGGAAACATCATTTCTATTTCATGAAGCAAGCAAAACAAAAAGTGAGGTATTTACATTTAAGCTTCTTAAAAAGAAGTAGCCATGTTGAAGGAGGGCATGAATTGCAAACCTAAATTTCAGACAAACAAGTTGGAAATATTTCACCTAAGTAGCCTGGCCAGTCACAAACGTGTTATGTGGAGTAGCCAAGAATAGAATCATAATCTCACATGTCCAAGTCCTGAGCAGTTGCAATTAAATCTTCTTACCCTGATTTTAATAAGCTTGTGGACATGCCAAGATGTGGATTCATGGAATGCAGGCATTCAGCAGTCATAATTTCATATGGAATTCCAAAACCTTCTGGAAATACAAAATGCTTTTATCTTACAGTCTCTTGCATAGAGGTTATGGGAATATTTTCAAATATTCAGTTAACCACACCTGCCTTTTTCTCTTATCCCATCTCTCTCTCACACTGGTAGAAAGAAGGTAAATTTACAAATTGCCATGAGATTCATTGTTTGATCTGCCACTGAAACTGCCACAGTTGCCATTTCCTTCCGCTCAGTACTTTGTTAGAAACAGGGACTAAACACAGGATTAACATAAATCTCTTCCAGCTGGCTAGGCTGGTAGTTCATGGAGAGTTAAGATATAGGGATAACTTCTAAAGTAAAGAGAAAAGCCAAGAGAATATTATATATATTTAAAAAAAACAAACAAACAAACAAACAAAAAAAACCAACAAACTAAATTCTCTTCCTATATTCTACTTTCTATTCCTGTGTATTCAGCAAAAAAAACATTTAATATCAAAACTGGGGACTTGATATCACAATGGCATTAAAATTTCAGTAATCTTGGAAATAGGTATGGACACTATGGATTTTATAAGTTTTGGAGTCAGTTTATGAATTTGCTTTGGGAATCACTGGCTGGAGCTAAGCCTTGTGTTTTAAAAACAATTCTTCACCTTGGGAAAAATAAATCCAGAAAATGATACAAGCTAAATGTAATCTCCAAAATTCTAGTACAATTTCTGTGCTTCTGCAGACACCAACTGTATCTTAAGCTCCTGGTGAAAGAGAATTTAAAGCATCACTTTCTTTGTGCTATAAATCAACCTGGCCAAACTGTCCCCTCACTATTTTTCTAGCAGTTTCCTTTTATCTTGGCTAAAAAGTCCTGTTATTTGCTGAAGACAATTAGCTTTATTTGCGAATCCTTCCGCTTCAGATAATGGGACAATCAGTTCCTCTACTACACGTTAGAAAACCGACTTCCTAAAACCCTGCAACTATTTGAAGAATGTTACCCACTTGAGGAGAAACACAGAACCACTTGCCATCAAGCTGAAGCTGAAAGGAGCTGCCACAGATCTCAAATTCTTTCCTAATAACTGAAGAGAGAGTAGCAGACATATAAGCCACTTTCAGTAGGAGAATGGACTGGATAGCTCTAAGGTTCTAAGACAAAAAATATTTGGAGGTGCCTTGTCGTGTAATGTTATACACACACACATACAGATACCCAGTCGGTCATCCTTCTTTTACTGCTTCAAGACAGTTTATATAAAAGCAGATTTTCTACATACATATTTTGGGGAGCTACTATTTATCACAACATCAAGATATTAGTGAATTTCTATAACAAACTTCTCCCCATTCAACGCAACATAAAGGAAATGTTCTATCTGATCAATCAAAATTTAAAATGGGGTCTAATATAGAAATTAAAATGGCAATGCAGGGCATTCTCCCAACACTCCCACCTAAACCCTAAACCCACAGAGAATTCAACAGCCTCAACACAACAAAAAGCCTCACTGAGTGCTCCTATGCTTTGGCAGTTAAATAATTTATTGATGTCAGTAGAAAATTATAAATTGATACAAGCTGGAAAGAGACTGAAAATACATAAACCTTGTAAACTGGTTTATATTTGTCAGCCTTGTACGTAATGTGGTAACTATAATGCATGTATTTCCTCATTCCAAAAACATTTCAGTGTTCCCTTGATCTACATGCTCTGAGCATGTCAGCAACCTTACCTACTGCTCATATAAAATAAAATCACAAGAAAACTGCTCTGTACTTCCTGAACTCAACAAGGAGTGGAACTTTCACCATGTCATGCTAATGTGATAATGTGATACAGTCAATCAGTTCAGATTTTAAAAAGATGTTTCAAAAATTAGACTCTTCTGTATTTCACACATTTGTAATCTTTTGCTGGAGGGGAACCAAGAAAATTTGGTGAAGCAACAGTTTTCTTCTTTAAAGAAAACAGGGTCAGAGAATTGTTTATTTATCATTGTCAGCAACATTTTCACATATAAAACAGTTCTCTAAAATAAAGCTTAAAACCACCTATTATCTCAAAATGGCTTAGTCCCTCTCCCAATTCCCAGAGTAAGGAACCCTATATCCCACTATATTTCATTATATAGTTTCATTAGTATAAACATGGTTACAAATTACAGAAATGTAAAACTCGCATTGGCAACCTCTCAATTTGAGCCGCAAATGCCTGCACTGGAAATAAATTTTCATGGGTTTTTTCTAGTGTAAAATACACTTCAGCTTTAGATTCTGTGGAAAAACTGTCAGACATTTGGGTTGGCTTTTTTTGTAGGTTATACCTAGAGCATGGAAATAATCTTTATGTCCTAATTTGTGCAGTATCTGGCACAGTGTCAGCTAGTTCACAGCTTGGGATTTGAAGCATTACTGCAATGCAAGAAACAAATACTAAAAATACATAATTATAGATAATTCACTATATCCAGCATCTCTCACAGCTAGACATGAGCTGGCTTCAAACTGGAAGCCTTGCAAACGTATTACCACAGCACTGTACTCAGTCTAGCAAGTCCAAATCCCAACAGGATCATCAGCTTGAGCACAGCACTGCACTAACCTGCCTATACGGCTTCCAGTCTGCCATGGGCTCACATCCCACTGGCCTGGAGCCTGGGAAGGTTGAGTCTGTCAGGAGAAACACTCATAGTTTAATTTAGAGTAGCATGAGCAGCCGTTCAGATACAGAAGCTCCACTTGCACGTTTCTCATTCTACCACCACAAGTCCTCATAGGAGCAAGTCAGTCCAGATCCACTTGTAAACTACAGCTACTCTGCTCTGCTTTGGCATGGCAGACTAGTCAGCATTTCCTAGAACATCTATACCACTTTGGCACACTGAACAGGCCATTAAAAATTAAATCAACAGAACTGAACTTTGCAGCATTAAGATGCCAAACTACTTTTCCATAGCTTCAGATCACTGAAACACAGAGAAACATAGTATGAATTGGTAATACCTTAAAGTGCTCCTTGTATCAGTTCCAAAGAGAAAACATATTCCACACCAAAAGGTTACACAAAAAGAAAGTCATCTTTCTGGATATGGACTGATAACATGAGGGAAAGGAATGGCAATCACAGACTCATAGAATCAGAAGTCAGAGCTAATTCACACATTACATTAGAAGAAACCCAGTCAGAGTTACATATGGAAATAGATCATCACGTTGTACAAACAACATTCCTTCTGTCTTGTGACAGCACAATAGGCAGAATGAAGGCATTAAAGAAATTAAAACCCAGATTTTCAGTTGTAAAAATTAAGCGCCTTAGACATAACTGTGTGCTATTTTGTGGTATTACTGAATGCAAGTATAAAAACAAATCCAGACATATGCATTTCTTGATTCAACTTTCCAAAAAACATTCAGTTCTACAGAGGGTGACTGCACTTTCCATTATTAGTGGTTTCATATTCCCCTCGTAGAGTTCCAATGCTGACAACAGGCAAAAACTATAAGGATAATTTCTTAGGTTATGGTCACAAATCCCCATCAGTTTTTTAAACAACCAAATATATAAGTATGTGCATACAACAGTTAAGGGAGGGAGAAGGAATTCACTCTTGTGGAAGGAGCTGGGTAGATAAATCCTGGAAATTTGACACTTTCTACAATACAGGAAACTCTGGCATAATCAGAATTTCTGTCAATGTTTCTTAGCTGTTCCAAGATCACTGGTCACATGTCAACTCTAAATGCCGTACAGTAAATACCCTGTAAATCACAGACCTGTCAGGTTGAGATTTTTAACTGCAGAATTGAGTCAAATTAAGGTATTTCAGTAGCAATTAAGGTAGCTTAGTAGCAGTTAAAATGAAGAAAGCAACAATTCTGACCTAGCGGAGGGACTCACTGCCTGCTAGAAATTATAGGTTACATTCATTCCTTCCCTCCCAGTGTATAGGGACTTTCTGAGTCCACCCTTCCAAGTCAGGCAGAAACTGCAGTAAAATTCAAGTAAAATTCCCCACCTAAAAAGCCCAGCACTGCATTCTAAAAAGAAATGTCTTCAGACACTAATGTGGCATTCAAATGTTGGACATGATGCACTGTAAACAATATGTTTTATGTAAGCTTTAACCAAAACCATACCCAGTTTTCTACATTCCCACAATCTTGGATTACTTAGGTTATTGGCACAAAATTGTAGCTTTCTTCAGGACAGTCAGCCCCATGGGTCAGCTTGATTCCTTTGAAACATTACAAGCTATAGTTTCTGAAATTTTAACCATAACTGTCTTCCACAGAAATGTTTGCAAATTTTTCTAGAACAAATCCAGGCTATTTAATTTAATCCAGGCTATTTAATTTTCTGGCACTGGTTTTTCCTTTTTTTATCAAGTTTTTTCTTCTTAATTTGACAATGAAGTTAAAAAGACTGGAAATAATTATTGTAACACGTGACACTACAACCAGTACTTCTATTCTCATCTTAATTTTCATATGCACATCTCCCACAGTACGGTATGTTCGAGAAATCTCTACCCTTTTCTGGCGACCGCAGCTAATCTTCAGAAACAGAGCCATAAGGCAGGAATGGACTTATAAATTAGACTTCAGCCTGAGCCAGCTGCTTTTTTCTACCATTATTCCCTTTGTGACCATCTGTCCCACCTGCTAACACATTTTTCCCCCTCACACAGACTCTCCACTACAATGATTTGCCATCCTGGCTGACATACAAGTATCAGTGGAAAGGAACTTGGTTTAAATCCAGCTTTGTGCCATCCAATATTTGGAGCTTTGGTAAGGCACCTGCTTGACTGCTGGTGTAATTAAGTCTGCCTTAAGTCTGCTTTGGTTTGTTCCCAGTTCACCTATGACCCAAACACTACCAGAGTTGGTTGCCAATTTATCTTCCTTCCGCACTGCCTGAACGAGTGAAAGGAACAGCTCAGTGTTGTTACACACAAGTCTCCTCTCTGTAAAGCAATTCTTGCTCTCAGACACACTAGCACGTTCCACTGAATCAATCTACTGAGATTTATCTTGACTATTTGTTGAAGGTGAATTTACAAAACCCTGCACTTCACGCTTGTGAACTCTTGGGGTTTCAAAACTGGCTGCATGCCTGGTTTTGTCAGCGTTTTCTGAATCATCCTAAATTTTCCTCCTTTGGCAGAATTGCCAGAGAGACACAATGCAAAGAAATGAGGAAGAGAAGAACTGGGAAGGGCTGAGAATGAGGAAATAGAAATTAAATGGCATGTTGCTACGTGGTGAAATTCTATAGTCATGGACTCTCAAGAATTCTTTGCTGTTTTCAATGACATCAGCTTTGGAATAAACCTTACCAAGGAGTCCAATTTAAAACATTTATTTCAGCATTTATTTTTCCTATCTGCTTAAAGCCTGGCAACTGAAAGGGAAATAGCTACTTTAGCATAGCTCAGAAGACTGCATAGCAGTGACACCACCCCAAAACATCAGGAAGAACGTGACAAAGTGTACAATTATAATTTCATCTCATGTACTGCTGACAGTAGTCGGAAATAACAGGAAAGGGACTGCTGAAAAAGCATGAGTGAGGTCACCTTTTTCTGGGTACCACTTTTATACATCTGCAAAATATAGACGAGGCTCTTTAAAGGCTGTAAATCAGGGAAAGAGAGGTGTGACATAAGGAATAAAGGAAAAAGAAGTATAAAAGGCAGGAAAAAAAGAAATGAGCACAGTGTAGAATTCAAAGGAGCACGTGCTGACAATCTTTACATTTCCAACAGAAATTGGAGTTTGACATCTGTGTTCATACAGTGTTTAAAATGAGCTCTTACTAACTTGCACTGCATTCAGGAAGGAGGAAGAAGAAAAGAATGATATCTTAACTGAGCTCAGTTCTAAGCATAAGATTAAAATAAAAGAGAGGGATGCAATTTCATGTCAGTTCCTGGCAGCTGCTCAGCATTCCTTATTATCATAGCTCTGTTTGCTTGTGGAGTGCTCATAATGTGGCAGAGTTGCAGAGTGCTTTGGAGTCCTTCTGAGATCCTTAGCTCTGCAACTTTGAGACCAGATGGAAAAAACTTCTTTTGAACACCATTCATAATGCCAAAGTTTAACAAATAATGGAGTGCTGCAGAAACGTTGTTTGGAAAAAGACCTTAATGGGGGAAATCAATCTTTATTTCTATTGCATTGGAAGCAGATAAGAGTTAAAATTAAAGTCTCCCATCCCATTTTAATTTTAATTACTAACCTTTTAGCTATACCTAAAACTATAATAGAGTTCTTCCTGTAACATTCTTAATTTCTACATCAAAAACATGTTCAGCAAATACAACTTACAGAATTATTTACAGAATTATGACAGTCAAGCGTGTCAGTAGCTCTGAACCCCTGCACAGCAATCATTACCATGTTATGGATACTGGCTGGCACCATCCACTGAAATGCTTGAGACAGTCATCTCTTGACAATAAACATACCTTGAAAGAGTCAGTCACATGCTTTGCTGTTTCTCCTGAACATCCTCTGCCCGTGCACTCATTCTGACAGCCCTAGAAGAAATAAAACCAGAGGAAATCAAATTCAATGCACATTGCAGAAAAGCTGATACACAGTAACTCATTTTAGGGACAGATTGCATTGAATGACCATTCAGACTTCATCGTCAGTAAATATACTAGCAAGAACTTTATGGTAGTTTCTTAGCACAACTTTCCACCCTCTATGTTTTTAGTTTTGCTTCAGTTGCATTATTTTGCACAACTGTGTTTCAGGGCTTTCTAGGAGAAACAACATCCTAGATTAGATTATCACTCTGAAGTGCAGAAGGATATGGACAACGTCACAAGTCTTTCATTCAAAGCTAAGTAAATAGTGTTTTTACACAATTTCATCAGAGTCAAGTTTCTCTACTAGCGTATCCACCTAACAGATTCACTTTTGCCTGTTCTCAGAGAAGCCTGAGTAGGCAGAGTGAAACAAAGAACACAGAATTGGTTTTATTAAGCCTGTGAGATCCCTGCTCCAAGCTCGTAACCAGGGAGCAGCCCCCACCCTACAGGGAGACAGCAGCCACCGAACTGTGCGGCAAAGGCTGGGACCACATGGATCATGGGCATTGAACCATGACACACACAAGGCAAATAACATTATCTTTTTTCCTTTTTGCAGATCTTGGGGATATGGTATTAGAAAAAAAAAAACAACTGTATCTTCAGTGGGCCTTCAACAGACTGCAGGCTTGCTACCAACAGCGGAAAAAGCCAACCCCCCAGCCACAGCAGATCTCACTTCCTCTCCCCTTCCCCCCAGCGCCCCAGGGAGCCCACAGCATCCCTCCTGCCTTCTCACCCTCAGCTTTAACCCTTCTCTTCCTCTTTATTTTTAACCCTCTACAGAGAGACAGGCAATCATGGCTACAGCATCCTTGCTATCCACTAAAGGAGAATCTGTCAAGAGAAATCACAAATCTCTTTACAATGTACCAATATGCTTTACCTTTTATTAAAAATATGGGGGTTTTAGCTTGAAAGCTTAGTGCTTTCTACTCCAGAAAGACAAGACTTTGACAGAGTGTTCACTGGCATTCATGTCAGACCTTAGCAGGACTAAAGTGTTATCCAAACTGAGCGACTCTCTGAGGGACACTGTATAATAGTATGTCCTTGCTTTCCCTGTAATTCTTCAAATACTTACAAATTCAGTGGTAAAATCCCCAGAAGGCCTTCATGACACCACCAGTTAACAATAGTTAAGTGTTCTGCAGATTAATTAAGCCAACTGATTTTTCTTTGCACTGCAATGAATTAGGACAGAGAGCGTGCTGGTTACCAGCTAACATGGATGGGAACTGCCAGCTGAGGAACAAGAATGTCTCAAGGAGCTCCACTGCCACTGCTGGCTTTTGTCTAATATCTAGCACGCCAAGTTGGATTTTCTAATAATAATTACTGGTGACAGCAAATACTGACAAATGCTCAACCATTACGCTTCAGTTTCTTCCCCTCTCTCCTTTATGAAGTTGCCCTAAAGCAAGTGTTGGCATCAACACAGAGAGGACTGAAGCTGGATACAGTTTAATATCCTCTTTTATGATCTTTTTTAAAGATACCAAACTAGTACGTGAATTTCAAGTACAGACCACCTACAGGAGCAGCCCCTGGGGGCTCAATCACGTTGCCCTTCAGTTCAAGGTTCCCATTAAACTGAGTGAAGTCAACAGCCCAATTTTTGGGCGTGTGCCATGGGGCCAATTCTGTTCTCCATGAAGTCATTATGTTTTACAGATTTAACTCGTATTTAAAGCAAGTAGCTAACTGCCTTTGTTAACCGCATTGAGATTAAATTGAGTTCATCCCTCGGCACTAGAAATGCGTAACACAATTACTTTCTAATTGATGGAGTCATATTTTAATGGCTCCATGTCTTATAAATCCGAAACATGCTAAATGCAATAGGGAAAATTGCTCCCTGATTTAATGCCAGCATTGCCAAGGGAGATATGCCAAGCATAAATCTGCCCTTTGTGTTTAATAGCACGGTAGATTTAAAACTGCCTCCATTAAAACAATGATGTTATCCTAAAGATACATTTGAGCCACCAGGTCAACATCTTCTCAAAAGTCACTCAAGACTGTATAAAGTTGCCATGAAATTACACAAACATGACAGTTTTACACAAGCATGACACATTTCCTATGTCATGTTGTAGAGCTATGGTGTATATAACTACTTTTTCTAGATTGAAAATTGAACAGTATTTCAAAGTTTTCCTTCAAAGATACTGAAAATGCACATTCATTTTACCATTCCTGTAAGGCCTATAAGAGAAATAAAAAGTGTAAAGCATTATAGTAGATTAAACTCTATTTAAAAAATGGGGTTTATGTGTCATTTTATCACTGTGAAATTCTACTAAACTTTATGCTTAAAAGTTGTCATCTTCTGTCATCACTTCTGTTAGAGGTTTCCCAAACCTGGACATCCAACTCCTGTGTTTGGTCTTCAAACTGCCTTAGATATATTTTTTCAACATCTTTTAGCATCATGACCCTGCAAGCACTGTCTCTTGGCTACCCTGCTGTCTTTGGCACACTTTCTCTGCCTCTTCTACTCAGTCAGATCAGTTATCCTTCAGCTGAAAGGCCGTTCTGCTACAAAAATAGGCCCATCTCCTCCCCAAATTCCCTAGGTTTCCTAGAATACGTGAGTCTGCCTTTGCTTTTCCTGTGTCTTCACATTTAGTGGTTTTTGAGACACCCACTGGGAGCACCAATGTCTTTGTTCTCATTTGGGACTATCTGTTCTGTGAACTGCCATTCCAACAGGTGTTTTGTCAGGCTGCTGTGCTTGGGTTTTAGATACACTGTTGTCTCATTGGCTCACCTTCAGTTATGAAACAGGAACTGAAGATTATCAGAAACTTCATCACTGTGAACTTAAGCTACAAACTGCACTTCTTTATCTATAGTGTACGAGATCATTTAATTAATAATAATGATGAAAAGGTTCCATTTCTCAAACGAGTTTTGCAGTTACCTCTATGTGCCATGTACTTTGTCAACCTCTTTCAAAGAAAACTAATTCTTTAATCAGTTCCATGCTCTTTAATTTTCCCTGTTGTTTGGTAACTCTTCTCACCACTGGGGAACAGAAAAGTTTCCCTAGCGGAAGGTAGGAGTAAAGAGATAGACTGCCAATAATTTCTACAGAATTCACACTTTCAGCTAGGAAGTAATTTTGGCCACTTTTCAAAACAACTCAAGAGCTGCAGCTTAAGAAAATCCTTAGTCATCTTTTTAGGTTTCACCAGTCAGTTTCTTGAAGTCAGCCCACAGACAGCTCTGATGCCTCCACTCTGAGGGAGAATTTCATCAGCAGCAACACCACTGCCCTGGTAGAGAACTGCCACTGACAGGGAACATCTGAAACCCCAATTTTATGCCCATGAAAGAATCACAGACAGTGCTGTTTTGGGCAAGCATTGGCTATTCATGGAGGACAAGAACCTAAAGAAGCAAACAAATGACAGATGCACAGCTGTGACTGCACAGAGTTCCTTCTACCAAGGCAACTCCATCTCCTGCTACGCAGAGAAACTTAAAACCAGGACTACCTTGTAGCAGTCATCAGACCCCAGCAGAGTGGGAGTGTCCTCTCAGTCAGAAGTCACATGAAAGACAATTTGCAATGAAAAAAGTCCTTTCTGAGACATTTCTCCAAGCTAAAACAGTGTCTTTACTGCTTTTTCCCATGCTTGCTTCTGGCTACTAAATGTCTAAGAAATACTCTAATTTGCGCTGGAAGGATAATGAAATTAGAATACTTATCAGATTGCAGGAATATAGGAGATCAGAATAAATTCAGTGCACAACTCTTACTAAGGTACTGCCACAGGCAAGCCAAGTGAGGGGTGTGATGTCCGGCACTTTGTCATTCAAAGCCACACAAACCACAGTTGCCTTTCTGGACCAGGTATAGAAGAGAGTCCAGTGTGCACAAATGCCATNGTCATCAGACCCCAGCAGAGTGGGCGTGTCCTCTCAGTCAGAAGCCAGAAGGCCAGAATAATATTCTGAGTATTGCTACAGTCTTATAAAAGCACTACCATGACTTCAAAACAACTTTCATCTGTCCCAAAGAAATGTTAGTACATGTTGGCAGCCACACCACATAAAAGATGAATTTGAAGAAAAACAAAACAGTAATGATGTTCACAGCATAAAAAAAAAAAAAAAAAGAATCCACACACTGTCAGACAGAGAGAAATTCTGAACATTGCTGTAGGGTCGAGTCCTATAATATTATTTTTAATATCAACCAAAAATACATTCATTTAATGACATTTGTGAAAGACTTCCGGAGTTTAAGAAGCTCATTTATGGAATCCAGCAGCCAGGCACGTTAACCTCAGCTGTCATGGGAGTAGATAATATTTTTATACTGCAGGTATGTGAACAGGAGCATACACCTATATATGTGTTACCGTGCAAGTGTCTCCAAGTATATTCGCTGTGCTGGGTCATTTACATGACAGAGAAGCACAACTTACCCACCAACGTCTTTTAAAGCTGCTCTTTTCAAAACCTAGACCAAAGAAGCAAGATGACTTACTCTTAAATGATATTTCTAACCACTTATCAAGCCAAACAGAGACCTTTGTGGTATCTTCGTTAGACTGGGGCACTCTCCAAGCATTGTCTTGCCACTCTTCAACATGAATTCAGAAGGTGTACAGCACAAAATCAAGAGCAGTTCCAATGATACACCTCAGGGTATGCACAGATCAGCACTGGGGGCGGGGGAGCAAACCAAAACCAACCAAATAAAAAAGGAAAATTTCTTATAAGTAGTTTCAGTATGCAGCTTTTAACTGAGGTCGGGAGAATTTGTGTTGATTTCTGCCCTTTCAATACATTTTTTAAGACTACTCTTCCTAACATACATCTGCCCTGGTGCCTTGTCAGCTTGACATTATCACCTTATTGTGGCTGCTTGTTCAACCTTGAGCTGGCACTAATGTTGGTTAAACAGTGAGGCAGTGCAATAACAATGTAAAACAAAGGAAAATAAAAGGCAACCAGCACAGCAGAAAATGAAAGTTTCCACACTACTTAAGGATAATTTTGCATCAGAACAAAGGCATCAGGGCTTAGAACATACAAGAGTTCCTTTGTCTAAGAAAGCTGCACTGAATAAAGTAGGGTTGAATTGAAATAGACTATTATTAAATTAGCCCCAAAGACTGTGCAGGCACTTATCTGTGGCTCTAGCTTGAAGAGTTTATTTGCTTTAATTTAAAGCAATTTAAGTGTTTGAATAAAACTGAAATAAGCTCCTCTTAAAACAAGCATCACTGTTTTTATTGTCTAAATAAAAGGCAATTCAGATTCCATGAGCACTTTCTAACGTATTGGTTAGAAAAATCTTAGAACAGAGAACATAAAGAAATGAAAATATTCAGCTAGCCCATTCAAGATTCCTATTTAGTAACATTTATAACTATATCCCAACTATCAAAGAAGACCAGGTTGGGTTCATGAAATTAAATAAATGCAAGACAATGTTGCAATGTAAAAGTCATTTCAGTCAGCACTCAGGTGAGAAACTTCTCATGGAAATAATATCAATTTTCTGACTAAGTGCTTAAAATAATATTTATATCAGTTCAGTAATGTCTAACCTGTTGTACAAGAAAGCTTGTATCAGTCCACCTGGAAGATAGCAAGGCTAGGCAAGGTGAAAGGTAACTACTTCTGAAACCCAAAAAGGTTGTGTGCTTGGCAAACTTAATTATCAAGAAGGCTGAAAGAAAGAGTTCGCCAGAAAGAGAAGACAGATTAATTTGTTGTGACTGACTCTAAGGAGAACATGAGCAGGGATCTATTCAGCTTCAGGTTAAAATTATTTTGCCATAAAAGTTTGCAGCATTAGCTGTGAATTACACCCATACAGGATGGAGCCTAAAGTGTGATCCTTGCCAACTGAAAACCACTGAAAGCCTACCACCAACCCCATGCAATACAGGACATAAAGCAGCTGTAATCTCTGCATGGTGCCCCTTTAGGCATTAGCTAGTTTTGTCTTAATGCATTTCCTGCACATCCTTCCTATTGTCCTTCCTATTTCTTTAGAGAAATAGGCAAGTACCCTGAAGAAATGCTCTTCACGAGTGACCTCCAAATGCAGTGTGCTTTAACCTTGATTTCTAAGCCCACTGCTCACACTGTTCTTGCTTGTTTTCCCTCCCATGACCCTCCTGTTGCTCTCACTCCCCAGTGCTGTTTCCTCTGTCTTCACAGTTTAGTGGCTCTTCCCTTCTGATGGAGGAAAACAGCCTCGTACAATTAGGGGGAGAGGCAGATGACCTAATGGAGCTCTTCCATCTCTAACTCCTATGAACAGTGCCTCTAAGTGACTCCTTTGTTGGTTTGTTTGTCTGCTCTAGCATTAATTAGGTTTTTAACAAGTGCATTGTTTGCTAGAATGGCATAAAGAAAAACATGTTAAAGCCACCAGCTGGATCTAGTTGACCTATAAATTCATCTGCCTGTTTTCTAACTAGACAGTGTCTCATGGGTCTGTGATACGGAGATTGCACAAACAAAATAAGTGAAGATTCTGAAAAGTCACCTTGGTTTTATTGTGTTTAGGCCCAGTTCTCTTTTATATGTGATCTTTTACATCAAACCACCAAAGCAAAAGGGTATAAATACTATTACATAGTTTTCTCTACCCCTCTAAAAGTGCTTTGCTGTTTGCCACAAGGAAGCTTCTCTTCATTATATTTTCCCTAACATTTCTCTTTGCCCATGTATTCTATAATGCCAGGTACTAAATCAGCATTTTAAGATTTTATAGTGAAGTCAACCAGGATACACTTTTAACTGTACCGCTATACCAGCAAAGATGAGCCTAAGCATAATAAAAATTCATCTGCTTACTTTCCTCAAAGATTCAGTTGCACTGGCTGTATTTCTTATTCTGAAACAGCTGTTGAGATAAACAACAGATCTGATTTAAAGATGTATAAAATATAGCTTACAATTTATTTGCGAAATTGCCTCATGGTGGAAACCACACAGATCGTGAAGCTGATGACCAAGGCAATTGGCTTGATGCAGTTACCAAATGATAATGTAAATAACATGAAAGCATAGAGACCAGAAACAAATAAAGTCATTGTCTGAGAGTTTAGAACTGGAAGCAAGACAATTTAGTGCAGGAGACCAAAGCTTCTGCAGTTTGCAAATAAATCGTTATAGACTCCTGGAGGGGGAAAAAAAACACAACCAAAACACAGCAGAGACAGTGATAGATTCCAAAATGAGAACTGACATGCTTAAAGAAAAGAGCTAGCAGACAAAATCCTGTTTTTAAGGACATAGTCCTGTTTGCAAGCTCCCTCATAACTGCAGCGGAACCAGGAGAAATACGGGGTCAGGCCTGAATCACTGGCCTGTATAAGGGGTCATTTGTAGCTATTCTCAGAGTGCTTAGACCGTGTCCCATTTAAGTCCATTTTGCACTGGAATAAAGGTTTACATAAGACCTTTGCTGAGCAAAGATGAATCACACACTGAAAACAAAAGCTCTCTGGAGGAAAAAGAAAAAAACAGCTTTTGGAGGAGGAAAGAGTTACTTTTTTTCACCACAAGTCCTGTGTACAGTCCTACTAGAGGTAACAAAACAGTAACTTACACAGCTGGCTCTCGAATAACATCAAGTATAATAAAACACTGCAATTGCACATGTGGTGGCTGGTCTGTAAAGGGCAGACACAGGCTGGCTTGCTATCACATCTAGCCCTTATAACTTTGCGTGGCCTATTTAATTCATCACGGAGTATCAAATGCCACTGGTGCAAAGGCACAAGAAGCATGACTTTCTGTAGTGTGCTGGCTGTCAGTGCAGTTATTCCCTGTTCCCTGCTCCCCAAGCAGGTGAAGTGAAGTGAAGTGTCCAACAGATGAAGCTGATAGAGCATGGCAGCAGCTATCTAACCTGGGATCTGCATGGGCTCAGGTCTGCAGGTACACTCTGCTTCACTAGTCAGAGGAGCACTCCTTGCAAACGTGCTTCTTTGCTGTGCTGGTCTTCTCAAATGGCTGAGCAAAGCTCCTGGGTTTTGCTTGCAGGCAGAACACGTGTGGCCACAGTGATGTAGAAGGACCCAGCCTTGAGCTTTCAAGGCTCACAGAGATCTAGGAGGTCTCTTTAAACAAATAATGCCAGGCAGGGTAGGAAAAAAAAAAAATAAAACCAAACAAACCACAGGAGAAAGACAGAAATCTTTGTCTAGAAGTGTTGCCAACACCGTGTTCTTGGATTCTGATGGTGAGCTGGAACTGTTTGTTCCAGATAAAGAACCAAGACCTTCATTGTTTGTAAGCTTTAAGTGAATTTTCTCACTCTAATACCTGGAAGCCTGGCTCTACAGTCACAAAACCTAAGTGAAGGAAGGTAGAAATAGCTGTCCCTTCTACAAACAGGAAATTCAGATGTAGATTGTCCCATCCCACACCTCACCCTGGCTAGCAGCTGCTTCAGGGAATTCACTGGGAGGCGACAGGTGCCAGAATGGGGCATGCACAGCTCCCCAGGAACTGAATCTATAGCTCCTCTTCCTTAGAGAGACATACCCATCCAAACCATTACAGTTCTCATCAGGGAAAAGGAACAAATGTAAATGACTGATGTGGGTTTGGCTGTTCACCTATGCAAGCTGACCTCTGCAAGCTGCAGGAGACCCACCTGCACTGGCTTCTGCAGGTTTTAAGTCTGGCATAATAGGTCTGAAGCAATAGGAGATCTCTCCCTGGCTTTTACCAAAGCCTGGGTTATATTCTTGTGACGTATCTTTTGCTGTGTGTTCAAACACTGCCTTGTTTTAACAGGATACAATTCAACAAAGTAGAAAGGAAATTGAAGCTTTCCCCTTGATGTAAGGGACACGAGGAGCAGAGCTAACCCAAAGGAAAACCCTTGGGACCTGTTTGAGGACAGCATCTCCAATAATGCTCTTGTTCAACTAACGACAGAGATGGAGCACATTTGCATGATACATGTGCAGCTCAGAATATTCTAGGAACTTCCTTGCTTTATAGTCTTTGAGTTGCAGTCAGTGGGTGCAACAAAAGGTAAGAAGCAAAATCCACCACACCAAGCAAACGTAAATAATCCCATGGAAGCTCACTAGCAAGCCAGGAAAAGCAGGGCACAGCTACAGCATCACTGTACAGTGTCACACATTACTCCCATGAATGCAGGCAAACACCAAGATAATGCCCATGAGAAGCCACTTTTCTTGATGATACCTTCTCAAAAGAGGTGAAATGTTTCCAAACAGTGACAAAACCAGATACTCCACCTACTTAGTATATATTCAACTGTGTAACAATTTTAAGGCAGGGAAAAACCACGGATTATAAGACTCCGAAATTTTGGAGTTGCGTTGCACTTACTCCATGTCTATTCTAAATAACCTGTGAGCAAGCCCTTCATCTGAAATACCCTATCATTTGTTGACAGTGCCCAGAACAAACTGGATGCTCCCCAGGAAATTTGAGAACAAAATATCATCCAGCATATTAAAAGTGGCCTTGGAAAACCATGGTCACAGATATTCGTGGAGGTGTCAGCATTAAGAACACAAAGCATAGAGTGTTTGCCCAAATTATAGCATGGTAAAAGGGCACCACAAATCAGGAGTGATGCAGTCTCTGTTAGAAAAATGGTAACTTTGACATGTTAAGAACTGGCACTGGTAATGAAGGCAGTAAACAGGTCTATGGCAAGTAATGTATCCTTGTCTTCCTACAGTTCCACATCTGTGCCAATGATCAAGCAGCCCAGCTCAGCTCCACAAATCTAAATTGGTAAATGACTTGTAACACCCCCATGACCCAGGAGTTTTGTCCAGCTTCAGTCCACATGAACATCAATGCCCTGACTAGAACATCTCTGTCATTTCTGAATGCATCCAGTTAATCTGAAGCACACTAAAACAGTTTAGAATTGCATCCGATTTGTCCACTGTTGAAATCCAGTTCACCTGGAAACAGCAGGACAGAGCACTCATTTCACATGTATGTTTTAATAAATATTTTGCCCAACTGACACTATAAAAACATTGCTGGCTGCAACACAACAATTTAAAAGAAAATCCGAAAGGAAACAATTGTAAAGGCTAGATTTTCAGATTAATGAAAAGAAAGATGAAAAAATGCAGATGTTACCAAACTTTTATCTCTTTTCTCAGGAGGAGAAAAAAACTGTAAATGCCAAAAATTGTCTCTGAAAACGTGTTGAAAGGCAAAAGATAACATTAAAAATATTAAAAAAGACCCCAGATGATATACTCATGATGGGTCAATGCCTCAAATATATGAGTATATGAATACAGTATGATTTTTTTTCTGCATGCATATACACGTGCAGCTGTACAGCTGTGCCAAAAATGGTGCCTCTGTAGCCACTATATAAGACCCCATGCTACAACTTCTACTTCATGCTGTGAAAGGAGTAAACCTGGCTCACAGTACACTCTTATGCTAGGACACAACTAATTTTTCTGTTATTTTTTTCTAGCTTTTAACCTCTGTACTTCAGGCAATACTCTCTTGCAGTTAGGAAGAGTGTTGTCAGGTTGTAAGTAGGCAGTGCCACAGTACAGGGTAGAAATCAAGACTCACAGCTCTGACTCTCAACACTAGCACTGACTGTGACCTTGATAATTCGATGATATTCATAAATCTTGATGTTCTGTTCAAAAAACCAAAATAATTATGGTACTCCTGAACTACAAATCTATAAAAATATAGTTTATAACAAACTGGCTATAGATCCTACTAAAAAAACCCCTTCTGCTTATATTCATCCAGGATCAAAAACAACCTCTCCACCTGTTTCCTCAAAGTTTAGAATCAGGGAAATAAAACCTGTATCATGCACCTGGCAAGAAACTTGCTTCACAGCTAGCCTGCTAAATATGTTGAGAATATCCTGAGTCTTAAAATCTCTATGAAGTTTTCTTTCCTGTACTGTTTTGGTTAAGAATTTCCGTTATTTTATTGGAGTGTGAGCGAATCTCTACATCAACCACAAATTATAAGATATAAGAAAGAAATGATACTATTACTGTTGATTTTAGGTGGACTTTATGTGATTTTTAATGACTTGCATGATGGTATGCAGTTGGATAAAGCCTCATGAATCCATAGTTTTGTAACAGTCGGATATGCAATTTTATATGGTAAAGCTACATATTACATTTGAGATGCAGTCATGTCCACATGCCATAAAATCAAAAACGTTTCTTTTATTCAGTGCTTCATACAGTTTTTCCAGTGTTTCATTTTCCATGCATCAAAGGAAAAAATCCACGATCTAGAACATTTAACGTCAAGTATTACAGGAGTGAAAACTGCCAGACCGAACCTTTACAGAAGCCGAAGGAATTCTAACCATGAATTGAATTTTACTTGCTGTCAGTTGCATTGAAAACAAGTAAAAAGAAGACTTTGTGAATTCAATCAAAAGCAAAAGGTATCCGTAATGTTTTTTAAAGACAGCACTATTATACCAACCTTAAGAAAAACGTTTGAATCTCTGAGATATCCCCTTAACTTTCCCTTCATATTACTAACTTCCCTAGGAGTTCTGACATACCTCTTCCTTTTCCATGAGCAGCACCTACAGGTACAGTAATTCATATTTAAAGAATTATTCTTGAAATACACGAGGAGAAAAAAAGTTTAGCAAAGTCAGGATGTATTCTGATTATGAGAAAAAAAGTTCAACCTCTTCTGTAAAGCACCTGGACTTCCATGAGACAATAGAGAAGAAAATATTACTACTACACTGACACGTTGAAGAAAGTACCTTCTGCAAAGAAATCTGCCTACAGGGGTGAATTTAAAGACCGCTCTTGCACAGAGTTCTTTGTGTTGTTAAAAGCCAAGCAGTCGGGGCTCAGAACAAACGTGTACTGATCCACATCACTGTGACAAAAACTAGAACTGGATTTAAAAAAGGAAAAAAAAATCAGTTTCTAGGCTTTTTTCCCAGGAACACAGGAAAAGCCAGGCTGGAAGGGACCCCAGGAGGTCTTTAGTTCAACCTCCTGCTCAAGGCAAGGTCATCTCTAAGCTCAGACCAGGTTTCTCAAGGCTTTATCCAGTTGGGTCTTGAAATTTCCGGGAATGGAGACTGTACATTCTCTCTTGGTAACCCACCTCCTGACTGTCCTTGTGGGGAGAAGTTTTTCCTTGTATCCAGTCTGAGACTTTTTCATTTTAATTTATGCCATTTTCTCTTGTCCTCCTAACATACATCACTGCTGAGCCGGGCCCATCTCTGTAATCTTCCTCTATATTTTGGAAGGCTGCTATTACATCACCCCAAAGCCTCTTTTCCAGAAGAGACTGAACACACCCAGTTCCCTCAGACTCTCAGTGTCAATGTTTTTAAAAAAACTCATTCTCAGAAAAGGTCATGCAAATTCAAACATTTATTGCAGAAGTGATAACCATCAAGAAAACAGTTTAAATGAAATTAAACAAGAGGACGTGACTTGTGTGGTACTAATCTCTGCAAATCCTAGTGGAAATCAATACAATCAGAACCTTGTGGAATTAAACCCTATTTGTGCACCAGGGAAAACAATTTTCTGTGCTTATTAGGAGTGTTTTTATTAAATATTGTGTGGGAAATGCTCAAATGGGCAAAGTGACTTAGCAGTAGCTGTGTGCCTACTGAGAAGTCATATGTTGTCCTTCATTAATGCTTCAGGTATAATCTAAAATAAAACTTGGAACACACTGCGCAGGGAAGTAAATGAGTAACTCTGTTGGAATGATATTATGACATTAGCTTGCAAAAACAGTAATAAACTATGGGCCAAGATGCACAAGAAACCAGATGGGTAAAACTTCTTGATCATTTCAAAGACAGTTTCAGCTATTCTCGTTTAACTTTCGTATCACTTGATGTGCACACTGAAGGGCAACATTAGGCCTTCCCATAAGCATGGCACTGGATTTTCCTCTGCAACAGCATATGGTTATACCTGCTAAATTGCCCTTCTGCAACAGGTGCTCTACTTCATGATGTAATATCACCTGCCCCTTCAATGTATAAAGTCATAAAGCAATGAAGCTGTTTACAAGGTAAATGGGGTCCCCCATTCTCTTCATCCTATGTAAGAATCAGAGGTTTCAGGCTGCAAGCACGTAAGTGACTATGAATAACAAATCAGGGTCACATAACACTTTGATTTATGCTCAACTACCGCCTAAACTCAGAAATTCAAGATGAAGGTTGGGCATTTAATCTCTCCATTACAGCTATAGTGGCAGCTGCATGGCCACAATTTATTATCAAAAGCCACAATCAGCACTGAGTGCCTTGAACTCGTAGAAGCCTCTGATGAGCTTATCTAGCACCACGAAGTACATAATACATCACTGGCTGAATGTGCCAGTCCTCATGTGTGGCCTAAGAAGGCTGATTGTGCACATTTTGCAGAGAGAATTCACACCTTATTTCCTTCATTCTAACCCTGAGGGTCCTGTCCTAAAACCTTCTAATAATCTTCAGTTCCTTATACATTCAGCTGTGATTATTCATTTAAGAAAACAGCATAGCATAAGGAAGCAATGAAAATAATGCCTGTTCTGATTCTTTAGCATGCCCACATCAAATAATCAGTTTTAAAATCGGTGAATAAATTCAGAGCATCTGAGTGTTTTACACAATTAATGAACTGATTTATCTCCTTTCTTAACACTATCCTCCCAGGGATAAATTTATGACTAATAAAATCCATTTGAATTATTTTCACCTATCAAATTCTACCAGGGAGATATTTTAACAAGATGCCAGCTGCTTAATGACTTTTCAACCTTCTTTTTTACCTATGACTTTGCAGCAGATTTCAGTGCTCAATTTCCTTGGGAAGTATCAGCATATCCACTGGATCACACAATGCTAGGGGTGCTAGGCCTGTCAGTAACAATCAGTGCATTAGATGGACAAGGCAGGACTGCAGAAACCAGAGGCATAATTCATTCCTTATACATAACATTACTCTAAACAGAACAGAAAGAGAGGGTTGTGGTTGGGCTGGAAATAGTTCCAAGGAAAAATGGAGGATTGTGACTAAATGCAGGAAATGATGAAGGGAGAGATGAAGGGATAAGGAGGTGTAATAATGCTGTTGCCGACTGATACCTTTCTAAACATACCAGGTTTTGCATAAATATGATAATCAAATCATAATTTTCTGTACCTTTGCTCCACACACAGTGACAGCCATAGCCCTGCAGAGCTGACAGTCTGAACAGAAGAGGCAAATAAAGGGGAAAGGGCTCAGACACAGCTGACCTGCTCAAGGCCACGTCACTTCCAGGTGGCAAGAGTGTACTTTCACTGCTGTAGCTGTTGCTTCCCTCTGTGTTTTCTACAGTAAAAATAGAAAGCTAGGTTTGTGCAGGTGGTAAGATTCCAATGAGATGCCAGTGCTGCTTTGAGCAGACAGGCTGGTAGGTTGCCAGCTACTTGGGGTTTTTCGTAAGGTCATACCAGAGCATTCCTGCCAGGTGCTGGACAACACCCTGGAGACCAGGGTCATGCCTTCTTTCCCCAGCACACAACAGGTACATCAGACGTGAGCTAGAACACCACAGTCTGCCTCACTCCTCGATATGCTTCATTCTGAGCATTGTGGCTGTGGGAGCTGCTTGGGGATGTTTCAGACCAGTTTTCTGCCACTCTCCAGTAGCAGAGAGGGTAAATGTGGCTACAAGAGCCTCCCAAGGCTTCTCCAAGGGCTTGCCCATCCCAGCCCTGCCACCATCAGTGCCACCTCCACCAGTGCCAGAGCCACCCAAGGGAGAGCAATGTTGGTGAGCCCTAGGATGAGATGTGAGTAACACTTGCCATGACCGGCAGAGAAGAGCTGGGGAGACACCTGCCAGTCACGTACCTGTTGTGCCCATATTCCACCTGCTGTAGTTACCCAAGGAAAGCAAATAACTCAGTCTTGTTTTTTCCTCAGCTGTTAACTTTGGCATCAGGCTGCAGCTGTGCAGTTGACAGTCAGCCCAGCACAGACCTTCTTCAAAACCCAAGAATTATTTTTAGTACAGCTGTTCCACAGGGTGTAACGTGGCTGTGATGTTCCCTCACTCTAATTGAAAAGCACCCGTGCTATCTCCATGCCCTTTGCCTTGACAAGGAAGACCTCTTTTTAATCCCCAGATCAGCCTCACTAAGCAGAAGAACATAATAAACATAACATTTATAAAAGGATGGTCCCCACAAATGCTCATCTGCCACATCAGTGTTTGCTACCGACAACTCCTCTTCCATTATTTAAAGTGAGTTGTGAAATTACTCAAAACCTCTAAGCACATGTTACTGGGTTTTACCCATCGTCTATTTTAGTACAACGGCAAGCATAAGACCTCTAATAAACTTACAGGCATAGAAAGCCTTGATGTCTGCCAGGAGACCATACCCTTTGCAGGTTTGCTTTGCTGGTTTGTTGTTTTCTTTTCAATCATTGAGAGCCCCCTGTTACAAATAAACAGAAAGAGATCCCCCCGCGAGAAAATGATACACCTTCCCTTCCCCCCTTCATCCCGACTCATTATTTCTCTTCCACACAATTACTTCTCTTCCACACATGCTGCCTGCAAAGAAACAGCACGGAAAGAGGTACAATCACACACATCCTGCCTCTGAACCTCAAACAATAAATCTCTCGGGGACAGAAAACCCCTTCGCAAAGCACAAATAACAAACCGGAGCCTTAAAATCTAATAAATACAAACCGGCGAACGACCGATTTGCCAAGGAAAAGCTCCGCATCGCCGGAAGGATGGACGAGGGGATCTCGGCAGGAAACCCGCTTCGCTTACCTTGATCATGCTGGCAGGCGGCGGGGGGGACGTTCCTGCCGGGATTTCGGCGGGATGGAGCCGGCGGATCGCCGAGCCCCGGGCGCGGATGCGGCGGCGGCGCTGGGCGGGCTCGGGGCAGGGCGGTCCCCCCGCTGCTGCCGCGGGGAACGGAGCTGCTGCTGCCGGGGATGGGGCTCCTGCTGCCGGGGATGGAGCTGCTGCCGCGGCTGGGTCTCCTGCCGCCGCCGGGCTCCGATTGCATCAGCGGGCGAGGGCGGCGCGCTCG
>VXAY01001311.1:39811-58280 GCA_013399855.1 Oxyruncus cristatus | reverse complement strand
GGGGTGGCGAGGCGACCCTCCGCCCGCACCTCTCCGCAGGGTCATCCCGGCCCTGAAATGGCCCCGCGTCGCTCGCTGCTCCTGCCAAGCGGAGACAGTAATTAAGTGCTTTTGCTGGGAATTGTACTGAGGGCAACGCGCTCTCAGCCCTCTCTCCCGTAACAATCGTTACCAAACTCATCGTTTTCGGTCTGTGAGTCATTTCCTCTGTCTGGCGCACACACACCAACACCTCGCCGTTCCCCCTCCCTTGGCCAGCAAGCCTTCGGCTCTGCCGCTGCCTTCCCCATCCGCCGCTACTTCCACGGCTTGTGCCGAGCCCTCCAGCGCTGCCGCCCGACACGGGAGGGGCTCACCCGACCCATTTTGTTTGGGGACAGCTGATGTTTCCCGGAGGGGCTCTGGGTCCTCTCCTGCTGACCAGTGCCCAGCCCATGCTGAAGCTACACCTTCACACCCCAGCTGGCCAACACTGCAGCTCTGCTGCGGATCTCTGTGTGTAGGTACCTGCCAGGCAGGTGACCAGCACCTGAAGACAAAAGAATAAACATCAGAGGCTGGTCTGCTCTGTTAGTTCTACCCACGCTGCTGCCAGCGAAAGTGTACAGTAATAATGCAATAAACCCATTAATTTTTAAGAGAAAATCCCAGTGTAACCATGGTGTAATGTTCACAAAGTGCTTACTGCTTTCATCGTAACTGATTTTACGTTTGAGTCCTTTCTTCCTTTACTACTGTTTTTGTAAAGGTTTTTCCCTTCTGATCTGCTTGAGAGTAGCTGTAGAAAGCTGTTTCATCTCACTGCTACTCTGTCAGCAGTGCCACGTTCTGCTTTGCAGGATGTACATGAATTATTCTCTCTTGTATAGTGCCAGAGATCGGTTAATAAGTATAAGCAGATTTTTGTTCCTGCCACTCTTCAGCCAGGTAAGAAAATGACATTTAATGAATTTACAAGCATTTTGGATTTCAAAGAAACACAGGTAAACGATGCTACCCAAAACGCAAGTTTACCTGAACAGTGATGTTTTAGTGGCTATTTAGGAGAGAAGAAAGAGGGAACAAAAAACAGGAGGCAGAAAAGGCAGCAAAGAAGCATCAGATGGATACAATTAATAATAGGACACAGCTACTCAGTGCTCATGAGAGCAATTCAATCTGTTCACAGTGAGTTACCTTCAGATTTCAACCATAATGTAGGAAAAACCGTGCTGGGTCAGGCCAAGGGTCCGTTTAATTCAATACCCTCTCTCTGGCAGTAGACAAAAATGATGCCTAGAGAAGAGTTTCAAGAAGAGAATAAGCACGTAGGGGCGCCTTCCTGATAAGCTCTTTTAGCCTCAAGGGTTTTGTAGCACAGCAGCTTCCTGAAAGATGAATTCTCTAGGCTTAACAGTTCCTCACGGATTTTTGTTGTATTAGTTTGTTCCTTGAAGCCATGTCAAATTTGGTATCTATAAGATCTTGTGCTCATGAGTTCCACAATTTAGCTCTGTTCTGGGGAAGAACACGAATTGTTTGCTTTATTTTGAACTTGCCACTTGAATGTTTCACATCATTCTCCATTTTTCTGATACTGTGAGACTGTAAACACAAAGATCAGTTCATCCCCTCTATGCCATTTGTGATTTTACAGACTACTGTTGAATCCTCTGTCAGCCGTCTGATGGCTGAGTCTTAATGAAAAGTCTTAATCTTTTTTTCTTTACTATAAAACAGTTAAATAACCTTCATCATCCTTGATTTAGGATGGGGACATAAAAGTGCACAAAACTCTCAAAATTCAGGTCACCATATCTAATTTTAATTTGCTTTCCACTCCCTCTTCCCCATGTCTTTTCATAATGCTTATAGTTCTGTTTCCTAGTTTGACTGTCCATGAGCATGAAAATGAACTGATATATTTACAAACTATTTAATTCTGATGTTTCTTGGTAAGAGGTCATTCATAACCTCCGTTTACATAAATTGAGATTTTATACTTACAGGCATTTTTATATGCTATTTTGGCAACTATTCAATTCCACAAGGTCCTTCTGCAAATAACTCTATTTTAGCTGAATTGCTTAACACCTTTGCCTTGAAGGCTTTAATCTCATGGGCAAATTTTTCCTTTCTCTATTTCGCTCCATTTTCCATTTTCCCAACTCTCTCTTCTAGTTCTTATCTTCAAACCCATTAATGAGAGAAACCATAAAAGCACCTTTCTTGTGGGAGCTCATTTTCTACGAGCCTTTGGTAAGAGACTTTGTCAAGTCCTCTGGAAATCCAGGCAGATTGTATCCACTGGACCTCTCCTGCCTGCACACTCATTGAATCCTTCAAAGAAGTTTCTAAGTGGGCAGGGCAGGATTTCCTTTCAGAAAGGTCATGCTGAGTCTGCCCCTCAATGTGATATTTATCCACACATCTCTTTGCACTCCTTATTACAGGTTGCACATTTTTTCCAGACTCACTTCAGTATCCTGAATCCCTCTAGAAGAAAAGCTGTTTGAGTGCAGTTTTACTCTTTCCAGAGCTCAGTTTGCCAGTTGGAACAGTATTGTGCTCTCAGCTTTTTTTTTTTTTTTTAAGTTCTCTGCAACATGCTCCACCAGAGAGATGCATTTCCAGTTATCCTTAAATTACTGCCTTAAACCCTTGAGGTATAGACCAGAATCCACGGCCTGGGCAAAACTGAGAAATAGGAAAAGGAAAGGAAAGGGAAAGAAGAAACATTTTTTGAACTACAGAGGATTTGTGCAAAGTCAAACCACCAAGTAACCTAGGATACGTAATAAAAAGAGATCTTTTTGTTGGTATTTTTATTTTATTTTATTCAGACCCAAGTTGGCCCTGAACTTGCGAATTAAATATCAGAAAAGGGATACAAAACTCAGAGAAGCTACAGAACTTAGCTTAAAACTTGCATCTTGCTGCAACATACGAAGACCTGATGTTGCCATTAGTAAATGTGCCATACAGACATATTTTTGCAGTGTTGGTTTGCATTACCTTGGTCTAGTTACACTTCTTTATGTAACACTCCAGAAGTTATAAGGCAAGGGGCATTGCATCTTTACCTCTACTCATTCCCTCAGTTGCACTGATCCATCAGTAAGAACTTTCTTTTTCTCCAGTCTGAATATCTCATTTTCATAAAACAAGACATTGTTCATTTCAACACCAGTTTTTCCATTAACACCAAGAATTCTGTGAACACTTGACGGCACTGTTAAACTTCAGAAATTTTAATGAGTAAATTTCTCACAAATAGGAGAGAATTAGGTAATTTATATCCTCCAAGTCCAAAGTATTTCCACAAGTTCTAGCGATTCACAAGGGGAAGAGTTTGAGTCATGCACATTGTCCAAACCAGAGCTGAGTAAACTCAACTTTAAATCATAGAAATACGAGGAACTGCTGTTGTGAAAATGAAAAGGTTCTATGATGTAAAGCCAAAGGAGGAATTTTGAAAGAGGAAACCTGTAATTCCATAATTCTACAAGGGCAGAAGCCCTTCTTGATACCCTTTCCAGGGTTCCCTCTCACAACCCTGGTCTGCATAAAGAACATAGGGTGAAGGTGGGTAGAAACCAGGTTTTCCATTTAAGAGAAAGCTGTGATTCTGAGAATTTTTTTTTTCCTTCTGAAATGGAATGAAAACTTCCCGCAGTAAAATGTGGGGAAACCAGTTTTGACTAAAAAAAAAGGTATAATTTTGAACAAAATCTGTGTTTCAGTTTGATCGTGATCTTTTAAAACTTCAAAGCTCTTTGTAATATAAGCCCTCTTGAAATGTGTTCCAAAGTTATTTAAAACAATTATGCATTTCCAAAAAAAATCAGAATGTTATGTTTTGATCTTTCTGGAATACTTTGCTTCTACTTATCTTTTGTACTAAAACACAGTCTTGCATACTTTCTACAACTGCATCTTAAGTGCATTGGCACAAAATTTAAAATTGGGAAACATGAACTTTCATCTACAGTATTCTTCAGGGAAAGCCCGTGTCTGATTTCAGCCACAAAACTAAAACTCACAAGAACAATTAAGAAGGTAATTGCAGGATATGCTTTCCATATAGCTGCCTTGCAGAACTGGGAACATAGTTGTGGAAAGTTTTTGAAGTGAGGGAAAGAAAAACCTTTGGGTGAGAATCTGGTCGGTGCTGTAGAAATTTCCTAACAGAAAAAAAAAAATTGTGTAAGTATTATATGTATATATGTGTATATACATACAAAGTATTAGGGGAAGATGATTTTTAAAATTATTTTTACTTCAGAGAAGGACTGGTCCTTTAAAGTCTTGTGTTTGGGGCTACAAAGGAATGATGAGAGAAGCTGAAATAATATGCACAGCAAGTGATGCTTGCAATTACTGGTCCTCCTTTTGGAAGAGGAGAGAAAAGTTAAAGTTATTTTGTAGACAGATGAAGGCACTATTGCCTGTCTCATAGTCACAGGCACACATCACCTTGTGGAAAGGCTCGAGTGGGATTCTAAGTTTCACTGGATGCTGTTTCCACAGAAACAAGATCTTTTTGCAGCCGCACCTTCTCCTGGTGCTCATTTCCATCCTCTTGCCGTCTTTCCCCACTGTGTGTGGGCTCTGCTGAAAAACGGATTAGCAGAGGGATCTGCGTGTAAAAACCACAGATAAAAAGCCCGGGAGTCGGAAGTGATTGTTGCAGATGCTAAAGGGCGGGAAGCATCTCAGCTGGCACCCTCACAAAGCTGTACAGGCCGCACAATCACACTCGCAGAAAGAAACCTTGAAAAAGGAGAGCTGAGGAGAGATAAAAGGGAAGGCAGCCTCGCAACATCTGACAACCAGGAAAATGCTAAAAAAAAAAAAAAAAGGCTGAAAGGAAAAGTCCTGCATGTGTGAGGGTAATTGGAACCCAATAAACACAATGTCTCCACCCTTTCATTCCCACCCTCTCAGGGAAACAGCATTTTACGCATTCTTCCTAAATGAGCGCTTTGTGAATGTGTCACTTATTTCTACCCCCGAGAGGCAAGAAAAACACTGTGCTGTGGGAATTAACCGGGAACAGAGTTTGTTTCCAGCATTTCTTACAGGTTTCAGTTTTCCAGCTACTCACCTCACCTCTCCTCTCATCTGCTTTCCCATGGGGCTCTTCCAGAAGGTTCTGTGTGGCTGCATCTTCCTCGCTTGATTTAGTCTCTGTCCGTGCCTTCAAAGGGCACTTGAATTGTACCAGAGGTGGGAAAGGGGGCACGGGGAGGTGCCATGAGCAGCATCAGTGGAACCCACCCCAGCTGGCTCCATTTGAGGCTTTAGCACCTTGACCATGGGAATGAATCCTGAGCTTGCATCAAAATCAACGCCCTCCTTCACATTTGAAGGGAAGCACCAGGATTCCTTGCCAGCCCATTTTCCCCATCCAAGATCACTTCCAAGATTCTACAGTTGCTAAGTCACTTCTTTGTCCCCCACTCAGGCCTGCTTAAAAGCTGGCAGAAGAGTGAGAGAGGGGAAACATTTGATGTTTTGTGCTGTTGTGGGTTTTATTTTAAGGGGGGGAAAAAGCAAGTTGAGGATAACTCTCCACACAAATTTATAGAATCACAGAACTGTTCAGGCAGAAAAAGGCCTTTAAGATCATTGAGTCCAACTGTTACCCAGCATTGCCAAGTCCACCACAACCTCCCTGAGTGCCACATTCACCTGTCTTTTAAATACTTCCAGGGATGGTGACTCCACCACTCCCCTAGGCAGCCTGTTCCAGGGCTTGACAACACTTTCAGTGAAGCATTTTTTCCTAATATCCAATCCAAAACTCCCCTGGCAGAATTTGACACTATTTCCTCTTGTCCTCTCACTTTTTACCTGTGAAAAGAGGCTGAGCCCCAACTCACCACAACCTCCTTTCAGATGGGTGTAGAAAAGGTCACCCCTGAGCTCCTTTTCTCTTGGCTAAACACCCCCAGCTCCCTCAGCTCCTCCTCATATGACTTGTGCTCCAGAACCTTCCCCAGATCTGTTGCCCTCCTCTGGATGCCCAGAGTTAGACAGTTAATGATAAAAGCCACTCAGCCAGGGAACATGGAAGACTCACTGCAGAACTGCTTGGTTTCAGCATGAAAACTAAATCAATATTTGAAGACTGACCTAATGTGACGGTTTGGTGTTTTTTAGTTTTTTGGGTTTTGTTTTTTTTTTTTTCTCATTGTTTTGGTTGGTTGGTTGGTTGGTTGGTTTTGGTGGTGTAAAACATTTAGGGCCAAAAACGCCTTTTATTTCAAAGCAGTAGAATTAAGTTGCAGAAATCAATGTGAAATCTTGATTTCTCTGACGTTCCTGGAAGACCTTCGGAGTGCCTGGAGAAAGAGGAGGCAGTGAGGCAGCCGAGCTGTGCCAAGTGGAAAGCCTGCTTTCCCGACCTCCAAAGTACAACCCGACTGCCTCAAATCCTGCCAGTCCGGAGCGGGGCTGACACGCAGCGCTCTGGCACCGACGGCTCTCTGTAAAACGCTCAACATCCTCTTTGTGCTTCAGAGCCACGTTGAGGTTCCCTGGTCTAAATTAAGTCAAGCTTAGAAAGACTCCAGAAGCCACAAACCAGTCAGGAATTTTCAAGCTGTTTCCCAGGTCCCACTTACCGGCAATAGGACTCGGAGTTGTTGGCTTGTGGTGCAGCTGATTCAAAAGAAGATGATAAAAGGTATGTTTGACCCTTGAGCACGCGGGACATCACCCCACGACCCCCTGCCCAGGATTTGCTGGCACCTTGCTGGTGCTCAAAGGGAGCCGGCGATCCCACCAAGTCCCTGGACCACTCCCGACGCCTTCACCACGGGAATTTCGTTTCCTCGTGGCTCCTCCTGGTGGCGGCGGGGAGACCCCTGACCGCAGGACCATCACCAGCCAGGAACTCAGTGCTTCTGCGAGCAACAAGATACCCCAAATTTACACATCTTTATAGGAGATCCACCACGTTCCCCAGAAAAGCGGTGCTCAGTGGAAAATGGTACCTGCTGTAAAGCACACAGGAGCACAGATGGATTTTGGCAAGCAGACCTCGGGGCATGGGCTACCTCTGGGGGTAAACTATTAATTAAACTACCATTAATGACTTGTAACCAACACCTAAGTGCATTTCTATAAACAGATATTGGTCCATATCCCAAATTATTAGTCATAACACTTTGTCTGAAATAATGAATTCCACACCAAATTACTCCACGTCATTTTTCTGTAAATTGTTATATATTTGAGGAGGATGCTTTAGCATATAATTGTGGTGAAATTAGGCTTGGCAAGGGATTACAGCAGCTGCAGAATCTCTTTGTTGGGCTGAGCATGAGATCCAAGTCTTCTAAAAGACACTTTTATGTGCCAAGATCAATACCAGAGGGGTAAAGCTTAGGACAAATGGGCCACAAAGGCCAAATTCTGCTGGGTAAATCAGTCTGGTAGTGACACACTAGTGACGTCACAGCTGGTGAGGGCAATTTGAACAGCCAAAGCAAGCCAGGATGCGGCAGCCAGGCAGAGACAGGAGTCCAAGGGCTGGCAGTGACCTCTGAAGAGACAGCTGGGAGGCACATGTTTGGTTTAGGGACATGGACTCTACTCTCCAGCCTGACTGATAATCAAAAGAACCAGACAGGCAACAAGTAGATGAGTCTGTGCCTTGAAATCTGGTGAATCAACAATTTAAATTAATTCCACAAAACCTTGATTTGACATCTGCCACCGGCGCAAGATTCCTTTCTTTACATTGCTTTTGACAGAGACTCTAAACTGCTGTGGCACCATACTGTGAGCAGTAACAAAGCCAAAGTATTCCTGGTTAATGAATGGCCTCTAGTCGCTGAAGGGAATGAGCCATGAGCTACGTACAGATTAAAATTATACCTTATAACCTCTGACTGTTTAACAAATGTAACCAGACACTGCTGTGAATTTGTTTTCTTTTATATTAGGAAGTGCCAGTTCTTTGGAATCCTTACCTTAGAACCAAGTTTGGTAAAGGTTAGTTGAGAGGCTGGAATGTTAGTCAGAGTAAGTTTTTAGGGCACTAACTGGCACATAACACCAACACGCCACCTCAACAGTCAGTTAGAATCCTTGCTTTGCTGTTCTGCTCCCTCTGAAAACCCTCAACAGTGGGCTGGAAGTTTGCTGAGCACCATGGAATAGTAAACCTGCTTACCAGGTCACTCTCCAGGATACAGGAAACTCATGGTCATATACTTGAACTAAACTGAAAACCTGCTGTAAGTTCTAGACACGTGCCCTTTTTCTCCTGAAGTTTCACAGTTATTTCCTTGGAAAGGAGGTAGTTTGATAAAGAAACTATTTCCCACATAACTGTAACTTCCACATTTTGTTGTGATGTGTTTGAAACTGGAACATGAAAAACTAGGGATATGTTTAAGTAAAAGGTTTATTGTAAGAAAGAGAGAAAACCTTTCCACTTAAGATTAATCCCAGACACTATTTACTGTAGAAGTCACAACAGTGTACGATAGCCAAGCACTAACAGCGAGCACCCCCTCCCCTTCGGAAAGGAAAACTAACCAAAACTTCAAATATGCATGTAAAGAGACACGAAGACAAATTATAGAAAAAGGTACCCATTTATTCAAGGTATGACAAGGATATTTACAGTATTCATTTGCTCAGAATAAGATCCATCCTTATGAGTTTTAAAGCAGCAATTATAAATTACATTTAAAAGGGGAAACGTTCCAAGCATGTTTCTGTTAGAGATATTTTTACAAGGACAGAAACACTTTAAGGCTAAGTTGTTTTGACCTTTGCTGCCACCCACATTTATCTTGGCAAAACCGTCTCAAAGACAACATTACCTTGAGGGATAAAGACTATGCTAAGCTCAACATACAATTCTGTTCCCTCGGACACTTTTCACAACAGTTCACGTGTGACAAAAAATTGACTTTTGATTTTAAACAATGAATTAAATATAAGTGAAATGACTGCCTGCCTACATCCTGGATTTTCAGAGAGCTAAAACATCATACACAGCAACACATTAATCACCTCAGAAATACATCAGCAGCTTCCTTTTCGATGAAGGTACTTCAGCTCACCAAGCTATTTGCTGCCAGCCAGAGCTCCATAGTCATGTGGTGCAATCCACCTTTCCCATCACATTATTTTTTGAGAGACAAGAACAAATCTTCCAGTTGACTTCTAAAGTAGAGGATGAACTCTGTCTGCCTTAAGCAGCACTTGGCTCCCACAGCACAGACTAGTGCCCTACCAGAACAAACAGGACGAGTTTGCTAAGCTGCTGTAGTGTTATTCTGTAGTCACTGTAACACACAACAGATCTACAGGAGCAGTTAAAATTGGGTTATCTAAAATGGTTCATCTCTTGAGGTAGTGCCCACAAATCATATTTAGTCCTGTCTGTAAACTATAACACACAAGACATCAGGCAAATTTAGCCATTTTTGGTTATTTATAGAATAAACCCAGTGATTTTTTCAGATGTCATTCACGATAAATATAACGGCTTTTTCTTTGTTTACTGAATAATTTTGTGCCTGTTTGAGAAGGAAGCAAATTTAATATTGACAACAGTAAATTGTAGCCACTTATATGGTTGCAATGAAAATAAAACATGTCATACAAATAAACTTCAGGGCAACATTCTAAACAGTTGATACATGAGGATTCTTTTTAAGTTAGAAGTTATTTTGGAAAATTCCAATTTTAACTGCACAATAAAGAAAAAGAAGAAAAAAAACCCACTAAAAACCCAGTCATTAGACCTATAAGACTACATAGCTACTTGAAATACTACCCTGGGGTAATTTGTTTTAGGATTACGTTTGAAAAGACAGTGAAACAACAGAAACCCCCAAATACAATTCACTGAGCAATCATGGTTTCTTAGGTGAGGACACTACATAACTAAGTCTATTGAAAGTGCACAACGTTAACATTCCAATGACCCTGTGCGTTTGTAGGGGACATTTATTCCAGGTTAGCCAAGAATCCTCTGTTACAGCAAAGTTGTTGCTGTGACCAACAGAAGTTTTAAGTTATTTGAAGATAACCCAAGTGACAAGTTACAAACACATGGAGATTGGCACTTGACCTTTAGTCAGCCCCAGTCGCTCAGTTTTCTCCCCAGAGACTCACGCACACAGAACTTTAAGCTTTCATTTTATTACTGTAAAAAATAAAGTCAATGTGTAGTTCCAGAGTAAACAAAGAAACCTTAGTTTCAAACTGCTTAAAAACAAAGGTCCAAATTCTGATAAGTTACATTTCACAGGGTCCATATCAGCACCTCAACCTAATGCATTTTTTTGTGAACTAAGCAGATCTCACACGGTTTTCACGTTACTGAGAAGGGGCTACATTCTCCTCTGGATGCACATGTAACATGACTCACGGAGAACAACCTGGAAGGAATGCAAACCAGTTTCCAGAGTTCCCTATTGAGCTCTACATGTTCAGAACCAACACTTAAGACCGAAGTTATTAAAGATTGACATTTTGCATATTCCGAAACGGAAGGCAAATACAATCAAACTAACATTTGGCTTCGAAACATTAAGATAACAATGTTTTATTTCAGCCACATATTTACAAAAATGTTTGTAACAGGACTGTGTAGGGTTTCCTTTATATTGTCATAATACACTTATAGATGAATAGTCATCTTAACCTTCATGCAAAGACGCATCTCTTGTTACACAAGAAGTTTCCTGCTGGATTTTTTGCACTCTGAGGATAGCAAGCAGAGAGTTGGGTAAGTTTGGGTCACCCTTAAAAATGTAGGCCTGTTTGCTCTACTGCACCTTCAAAATAAGGAGGTAAAGCACAGGCACCGTTAATTCCACAAGGGTTCATTGCCTCTAGCATGTTTTCCAAAACCAACAAAAATAGTCTTGAACAGTTGTAACATGGGTTATTCCATGACTTTCACCTCTTCAGTTTACTTCCTGAACTCTGGAGTTACTTTCCTAGAAGCATACTTGCCGAGCTTCTTTTCTAATGTATTTTGTTGACTATACATTTTAAATTAAACTGTTATGTAAAGAATGTAACAAGCTTTTTCCTTTGTACACAACTTAATCTTTGTGCTGAGTATTCTTCAAAAGGATTTTATAAATAATACAGTAAGTTTAGAATCAGTCTTCGGCCCTCTTGTCATTATACCATGTTGTTGCTCTCTCCAACTTTATCTACAAGCTGCAGAAAAGGAGACAAAAAGGTTTTAAGCCAATGACATTTATGCACAGTGAAGCTGCTCTCAAATATTACTTGCTACTTGCACAGTTAGTATGTGACTGGAAATGAGAGTCAAGTAGTACTCACCGAGGTCTCATGGTTTAGGTTTGTGAAAATTAAAAATCTTACATTGCAATTGTGTTTCTGCATGACATGTTTTTCTCATATAGACATTAACAGTGCAACATGAGGATGCAACAGAATGAGAAAGGAAATAGGAGAAATGCAGATAACACTGCCAGCTTAATGATTAAAACAAAACAATACAGTCTCAGCCACACATGCATTAGTAGACCAAGGAAGATATTTCAACTGACCATTACTGTGGATTCTCTTCTGAGCCTACGTAGGCTTTGAATAAAACATTAACAATTATCTTTTTAAAACAAGATTTAACCCCATTATGATCAAATTAAATATGACTAAAAGAGATCAATTGACAAATGAAACACTCAATTGATCATGAATTATGAGCCAGAACTTGGCCTAACTGTGAGACTGGAACAGATGATCTTGAACACTCATTTTTAAAAAACAGCCTATCCATCTAAGTAATTCCCCCATTAATTTTTAGTAGCAGCCATTAAAACTGTTGCTTCAAAACTAGAGTTAAAAATGCTTGTGTTTAAACATACAGAAATGAGCACAGTAAAAGTAGTTGACTGAAACACCCTAGATTACAATCTTTCCGGCACCTGTTAATTGTCTTCAAATCCCTGATTATTAGGTTAAGAAAACCAAAAACTCCATTTGAAAAAATACAAATTGTAATAATGGCAAGATGTAGCCTGGTACAGTAAACCTTAGTAAATATACCTGATGAAAGATTATGCATCATGAGAGTTTCTGGATTTGCCACACAAGCTGAAATTTAACACTGTACTCCACTGTTGTTTTTACAGGCCACTTTTCATAAATACATCCAAACACTGCACAAAAGGAACAGTGTCCTCCTCATCCTACGGGCAAAAGGAGAGGCACAGGGCAGTGGCAGGATTCACCAATCTGGTCACCCAGGGCCCAGAGTGAAGCAGAAAGAACGCCAGAGTTCCAGGTCACAATCCAGGGCTCCTCCCACTTCATAACATGTAAGCAGAGGCAGCTTCTGCAAACTGTCCTTTTGTTCCTTTTACATCTAGAAGTCTCTCCCTGGGAATGAATGTGATCTGTGTAGTGCAAGAACTATACAGGAATGTACTCAAAGTCATTGCTCTAAACTTATATTTGCTTTATTTCTGATGCATTTCTACTGGTGCTGTATGAATGGAATAAAACACAGCAGAAGCTTCAATTGTTGCATGAAGTACTGAACACTTACCGAGCTTATACCAGGTAAATTCAAGAGATATCCAAGAACTGGAACTCTTCTAATAAAGCCAACCACCACAGGAAAGAACCCCCTTTAGGTGAGATATCAGAATATTGTATTAGTTTTTGCAATTAAGCTATTCTCATATTGCTATAACATGAAAAAAAAACAAGTAATTTTTAAACCAAGATTACATAAAATCCTGCAGCTTGTTAGCAGCTCACTAGTTTACCAAATATATCAAAGGACATTCAGCACAGAAAGGAGAAAAGCAGGAAAGAAACACCTCATTTTTAAATTGACCTTATTTCCTTCATAGCTGGCAACTCTTAGTCAGCTCATAAAAAAAAAAACTCAGGAGAGAATACCCAGCATATGCCAACAAAACTGATGCTCCTAACTGATTCCTCAAAATTACCACACATGCTTTGAGATAATTTCTTTTTACATTATAGGAAATACATTCTTGCAAGACCCAATACAGAAACAACTGAAGTTAGTTCTGAGTAATTAAAAGGATATATGATACTCTTTACATTAACTAAAGAAAATGAAGCATGACAGAGTTGTGTATTCACTGATCTCCCAAATTTACATAAAGTCAGAGGTTTGACCCAGAGGATGGTGCCTGTCATAGCTGTCATGGTGTAGCCCCTGTCCACTTTGTCTCTGCAGCAGGAAAACAAATTTCCTATGGCAGTGTCTCAGCTGTTTGCAGCCAACTGCAGCAGTTCAGCTGGCGGTGGCATTCCCACTGATCCCGTGGTGAGCGATACATTCCCTGTGTACAAAAAGGACTAACGTGCAGTGAGACCTCAGCCACAGTGAAACAGTGATCATCCTCTTCACCACACTGCTAAAAAATATTTGCTGGGTAATACCAACAAGTTTTTCTCAGAGATTTTCCTTTTTTAAAGATTGGATCATTTCAGTGGCCCAGCAAATTGTGATGCAGGGCACACAAACCACTTGTAGCGGGTAGAAACAGCTGGTGTAGCCAAGAATAAGGAATAGTCGGTACAGGAAGGTTAATATTGTTAGCCATAACTCTGGGTGCTTGTAGTCTGAACAAGGCTCCAAAAGCAGCTTTGATTACAAGACAAACTGTCCCATAATAGCCAGGGAAGTTTCTGCTATGCAACCAAGCAGCAGGATCCTGAGGGATTGCATAAAGTGATGCTCAAGGAAAAGCTCCATTCGTAATTTCTTCAGAAAGGAACAAGTTGCTGAAAACACCTGAACAAGACTGAAGCAGAACAAAAAGCTTCGTTTGAAGTAGTTACCAGCCAACCTTGAGGAAAGGGATTCAGATTCTAACAACTACTAAGCACTAGAAAAGATGGTCATAGAATCAAAATCATTAAGGTGGGAAGAGACCTTGAGGATCATCCAGTCCAACCACTGGGGTCCAATGGTCTTGAGATGTTTTGAATCAAAACAGACCAGACAAACATTCCCCCCTGGAATTATCTATCCCTTGCTGATACTCTCCAGAGTAAGGGATAGTCCTAGTGAGCTAGGGATGACTACTGACCTCTTATGAACCCTTCAACATGATTTTACCCTCTAGCCCCTGGCTAGCACCACTAGATATTCCCTAACCCTACCTGCGTAGACACAGTAATTTATAATTCTTTCGAGATCCTTTACAAGGAATGTGTTTTGTTGGAAACACACTCCACTTGCTTTGTACTGGCTGATTAAGCCCAAGCGCTACATGCAAGAAGTGACAACGTATTCAGTGAAATGTTGTGATTATCAAAGCACTTGCAGGGATAGAATTCAGAGTAACACAGAGTAGAATAAGAAACATACATTAAACAAGCAAAATCCATTTTCTGAAATCTCACTGTCTTCAGTAGGAGCCAAGTTAAGACTTTCTTTTTTAAAAAAAAAAATTAATCTAAACTAAATAGAAGATTAGCAAACAATTTTACTGAGTGCAAAAAGAGTACCATGAGAACAGTGATGCGACTTTCTGGAAGTTCAACCACGGAAATAAAGATAAAAATATAGACATGTATGCCAGTTGTAACAAGTCAAATTCTTTCACTATCACAGTTGCACTTATGAGGAACTTAAATGACGCATTGTGAAAGTTACAACACGTATCAAGTTTGCTGTTAAAAAAAAATCACAATTTTCATTTTTCCTTAACTCAGTCGAGACGACACTAAACGAAACCAGCAGTTCTGACTCTAGCAGGGCACAAGTGTAATGAAAATGACAGGAATCATCTCTTCACTGAGCTGCCATAGTAATGAATTGGTTACAAACCTAGGGATGGTAGTAACCAAGTATTTTGCCACGTTTGTTAAAGAAAAGAATAAACTCCCCACCAAAAAAAACCCAAGTATCTGCTTTTTGTATGAGGAAATATTTAAACTTTGCACCACTAACAATTTGGGTTCCCCGGTATTTTCAAGCTTTACAATTCTTTGGTCAGACATCAACATTATCAAAGTCAGTTTGGCATATGCCTCACAAACATTAGCAGATTTGAGTCTTGGAAAAATATTTATCAACTTTCCACCTCTAGCAAACGTAAATTAACAACTTCATTTAAAATCTGTCAAAACAAACATTTAATGGATACTGCTTTGTCAACTGTAACACAGAAGCACTATATGAATACATTTATTCCTAGATACACCAACACAGAAAGTTATTTTGAAACTGGACTTACCTGAATAATAGGAAGAACCCATAAATTTCAAGGATCATTCCTATTAAAGGCCAACCAATGAGAACTATGAGCACACCACCCAGGAAGAAGCCTGTTGCTTTCATTTTGTGTTTTTGAAAGAAGAATCTAAACGTTCTTTCTAAACCGATAACAAAAGATAAGCCAGCCACAAATAAAACCTGGAAAAGACCAAAGAAGTAAAACAGCTAATTATGCTCCCAAGTTTAGGATGCAAACATATATATATTTTTTACAAAATTAGACTACATCCCTTGCACAACTTCTTTTAATATCAGAAGACAGATGGTGAGAATGAATTTACTATTGATTTTCTTTTGTAAAGTCCATCTTACAGCATTTGTAGCTCTCAGCTGCTTAAAAAGATAAGAGTCCACCTTTGTGTTCTCTGACAAACACACCCAAGACAAAAGACCTGCTGACAACAGATACATCTGTCCTGTCACGTAAGTACAATCATTACCATGAGTGGTGCTGCAGCTCAGTACCACTGACAGGAAAGGTTCCTAAAAACTAAGAACATAAAATCACCTCTGTTCTGTACCACTGACATTTTCAACAGCTTGGACTGATCCACACATAGTGCAAAGGCAAAAAAGGAAAACAGCTGAACAGCATTATCAGTTGTTCTGGGTTTTTTTACTGTGTAGAGTCTTCCTACTGTTTATTTGTTCCAGTATAGACTGAACATTATCACACTTATCCCAACTAGTTAGAACTGTTTTTACTGTCCTGCAGGAACAGGACTTGAAATTATTTCAGCTTTTCAGCACAAATCTGGGCAAAGTTTTTGCTCAGAAAGTGATAGTATCTCAGGTTTTACTCAGGATTATACATGAAGTTTATATTATTTAATAAATCACTTCATCACCTCCTGCCCTTTCTAACTTCTTTAAAAACACCCAAAGAACCTTTCTGCAAGGATACAGTACCTTTTCTTGCATTATCTTTGGTTACCACATAGCCTGTCTTTGTCTCTTCCTACCTATGTTTTCATCATTTTCCCTAAACAGGATCTTGTATTTCCACCTTATATTAGAAAAAGAAAAAAATAAGCATTATTTTATTTTTTACTCTTCCACTACACACTTGACTGATGGTTCGTAGCAATGCTTCAGCTAATGCACCCAAAGTCAGATACACAATTTCCTACTTCCCTTCAGTGAATATCAGTATTTGACTCAGAATGAACCCAATCAGTTTTGTCTGTAGACTTTTAGGCATCAGCAAAAGAGGGGGTGAAAGTCTAGCAGGCTGTGCTTGGGCTGTGCTTGGGCTGGCTGGTGAAGCCGAGAACAGCAGAGGCACAGAGATTAATTATCACATGCAGAAAACACCCTGTCATTTTATATTGGCTTTGGACTGGGAATTTTGTGTGCCAGACCTAGGATTTATTTTCTGTGCTGCTTTATGCAACAACTTTGATTTGGTAAAAGCTGAAGATATTAAATCCCTCTATTATGAAGGCTTTTCTAAACCCAGACTAGCAGCAATTCATACTTCTTTCTTTCCTCATAAAGCACAGCAAAGCTACATTTGCCAGCACATAGAGAACACATCACTATTCTTATCCAAATATACACTTAAAATTGACAGTTACCTTACAAGATCACAAAAAAGCACCTCAGTAATGACAGCCAATCTAAAAACCACATTTGCAGCAGCACAACAACTGTGGAACAAGCTGCTTCTTGTCTGACCAACATCCCTCAGGCCTGACCTAAGATATGATACTTAATCAGTATGAGCTGTTCTAACTTCAGTCAGGAAAAATGATTCACTCACATCACCCAGCATAACTCTTCCTTTACACCAAATTCACCACAGCAGTTTTTGTGATCCAGCTTCAAACTGATAACAGACTGTTCTATTTTTAGTTTATCTTTAATATATCACATACTTAATTCTAAGGACTGCAGAGAAGGCACTTACATTTCCAATAGCCAAAAGAGCTTTGTCGAAGAAGAGTATCATTCCAAAGAAAAGGAAAAAAACTCCAAAGCCTGTTAGTCCCATTCCAATCTCTGAAAAAGAAACAAATTTAGGCATGTAACAAAACATGGTACTGGGAAAAAGTCATGCATAAAAATTGTCAATAAACTTAGAACGTCTAATCTAAATATATTTTGAATTTTAAAAGTTCTTTGAGGGTACAAATATAGTAAGTCTTGTAGACATCAGTTAATTTAAAACCAGACAGATCTTTGGAAGCTGCTTATCAAAATAGTCCATATTTGGAACTATGCACTGAAACTGAATGCAACCAAAAACCATGCATACATTCATATGGCAAAGACATCCCTTTTGATTTGATGCTACTCTGGAGAACAGGATTGTTTTGTAAAGAGACAATGAAACTTTTCTGTTTCCAGTTTTTATCCCATTATCTTTACCCAGTAAGGTAAGTACCCTGGTCCTTTCCATCCTCCTGAGACTTCACATTCCAACTCCCATAGCCTTGCACAGCAGTCCCACTCTCCCTAGTTCCTGGATGGAACACAACTCAGATGAATCTGCAGGATTTTTCCAAGTTACATTTGTGCCGACAGCTGTCAAACACTAGCCCGGGTCTCCAGACCGTTGCCAGTTTTCACAAAACTAGTAGATTAACTAAATACTGAGGGACTAATGTTCAATTATCATTTTCATGTTTCTTATTTCATTTTCTGTAATTAAATGTTAGATTTTTATAAGATACATTATCTCTAGACTACTAGTGTTGCATTACAGTTTTGGTTTGTGTGATCTTAACGTGCAGATTTTTTTAAACTACCTTTTGCAGTTAATGTCTTGGCTTATATTGTGGTGGTCTGGGCAGTGCTGGGTTAACAGTTGGACTTGGTGCTCATAAAGGTGCCATGGGTTCACTTGTTCTGAAAAACTAAACAAGGAATTTTCCCACTGTGTGGGAGAGATGTTTGAATGGGCAGGCTGGTTTTGCCTTGGGTAACACAAAAGAACTGGCCAGTAGATTGACATTCCAGGCTAAGGGCCTGGGGAGGAACTAGGAGATTCTTTTCTTTGTTTTTTTTTTGTCCCTCTCCCGGAGCGGGGAACAAGACACAGTTCTGTGGTTGTGGGAATGGAGGGAAGGTGTGCAAGCAAAAGCTGGGAGGCTGCTTTGTTCTCAGCCTGGCTGCCTGCCTTGCTGGCACCCTGTTTTCTGCCCCTGCCCCGCCCAGGTGGACCTGCTTGGACTTCATTGGAGAGGAACTATTTGGGAAGAGAGAGAG
>VXAY01001311.1:196-34173 GCA_013399855.1 Oxyruncus cristatus | reverse complement strand
ACCTGCCGAGCAGGTGCTCCCCTACCCGGCCGTGCCGGCCCTGTGCCCGGGGCTGATGTTCGCAGTGGGAAGTACTGAGGCGGGCCGTGTGGATATTCAGGCATTGGAATGGGTTGCCCGGGAGGTGGTGGAGTCGCCATCCCTGGATGTGGCGCTGGGTGATGCGGTTTAGGGGTTACGGTGGTGGACGATTGGACTGGATGGTCTTAAAGGTCTCTTCCGACCTTCATGATTCCATCAATATCACTGTATCCACATCTCTCTGCTGTCGCTTTGGCTCTTTTGTGCCCTCCTCTTAATAGTTTCTTGTTGTTTTTCTTTTAAGGTGACATCCCAGATTTCTGTATGGGGGATTTTGTACCCAGCTGAACTACGGCCAAGGTGACACATCCTGCTTGTGCAATTTAAGGGTTCTGAGTGTGATAACCCTCTGTTACCATCACTTCTCAGGGTTGGGGCAGGAGAGGTTTGGTGTGGAGGCTGGATGAAGGAGGGGTCACGAGGTTTCCAGTGCTGGGATGCTGTTTTCCCTCAGTGCAGGGTGGGAGGTGATGCTGGTGACTCACCTGTCAGCCTCAGGCTGTTGTGTGTCTGCTCAGAGGCCTCTTTGCTGCTCCTGGGCTCTTTAGAAATGGGATGAATTCACAGGAACTGAGCTGTTTTTACAGTGGGGTAAAACTGCCTGATGGGCAACATACTCCCACTTGCCTTTCCTCCACTGTGGTTTATAAGCTCTGAGCTCAATTTAAGTTTTATGAGCTCATATTAAGTTTTCAGGGTGAGTGAGTTGGCACTTGGGGGTCTTTGTTGGCAGTGCTGGTACAGAATTAATTCGAAGATTTGCTGAGCTACTGCTTTTAGGGACAGGAGCTAAATTAAAGGCTTGTGGAGCTTTAGTAGCACAAAGGGAAACGTCCACAGGTAATTTTCGTTCCCTTCCCACTGCTTGGCTCATGTTTCCTGGGCTCTCAGCCCAGTGATATTTGTGAGGTTCGTGTTTCCTGGGGGCAACAGCAGTAGCATAATGCATTTACAGTGTGTCTGTGCCACTCCTGCTGATTTTTCCGGATGTCCCTGCTTGCTCTGTACTTTGGGGACACTGTACTTTGGGGACACTAATATTTCCATATATGTTTGTGCAAGTGACAGGTGGTAGAAAGACAGAACTGTATTGCTTAAATTTTGTGGGTGACCTGGACACTGCTGAGTTATACAATAGTCAACTTCCTTTTGCAGAAGGAAAAAAGCAGTTGTCATCTAATGGGGCTTATTTATATTAGCAGCTTAAATGAACCAGTACTTAAACTGTTATATTAACACCGATGTTAATGCAGAATCTCTTGCAGTAAACTTGTTCCAAGTTTAGAAGGTTTGCTCACAAAATACAGTTTTAAATTTATTGATTTTTATTTTCTTCTTAGTGGCAGCTGCTTGGTTAAATAAGGTCTCCCAAGGGTAACATTCTTTAATCTCCAAAGATGACAGCTGTTGCAGGTAATCCACACTTAGTACTCAATATGTTTGTTTTGCTTTCTTTTAGCTAACAGACACCAGCTCCTGATGTTATAGCTTGTTATTTGTTTGAATTGAATGTATGCAGGAAAGAGTTTGTGGGGTCTATCCTATTATACTTCAGATTTGAATGAAAAATTTCTTTTACTGGATGACTTTGTTTCTTAGATAAAAACTAAACCACTTCCCTTCCCTGGAAGTGTTCAAGGCCAGGTTGGATGGAGCTGTGAACAACCTGGTCTAGTGGGCAGTGTCCATGGCCATGGCAGGGGGGTTGGAATGAGTTGGTGTGTAAGGTACTTTCCAGCCCAAACCATACATGGAAATCAAGCTTGTCAAGGAAGTTACTTGGTTTTCGATATTCTGAAAACATGCTTCATATTTTAAGGTACTTTTAACTCCTACTGAGGTAACAGTGGGCATTTAGGAAGACAAATGTCCCTATTTTGTGCCATTTGAAATGAGGATATCTTTTTCCATGTCATACATTTTTGCTTCCACAAGCACATTATTGTATCTGCTATGGTTGGGTCAAAATCTCTTATTTTGGGGGTTGTTGGGGGAGGAAATAATTTCTTCTTAGGTTTTGCTGACCTGGCTCTGAAATAGTGATACAGGCTTGGCAGGCAGGAGTATTTGTTAACCATTTTTTTAAATCCTGAGGCCTGCATTCTAAAATGCAATTTGTAATTCACACAGATGCACATTAGGATGTAAAGAGGCAAATTTCACTTACATAACCCAAGATTTTAGGGAATATTTCCTCACTTTTTTCAGATGTGAAGGGTGGCTTGTCTTCAAAAAAAAGCATTTTTTTCTCCATATCCAAGCCTTGTTGTTCAGCATAGGAGGGAGATCTTGGTGTGTGAAATGTGGCTTTTTGAAATGTCCCTGTTTCCTGGGATTAGCACGTTACTGAAATCTCAGTTGTGCCTTCACCTTGCTTTTCCCTGCAGTGCTAGAGGAGGTGCTGGTTTCCATTGAGAATGAGCTGCAAGCAGTGGAGATGCAGATACAGGAGCTTGTGGATAAACAGCAGGAACTCATTCAAAAGAAGATGAGAGTGAAGAATCTGATAAAACAGTCCTCAGAAGACTTGGAGGCAGGTGGAAGTAAAGACACTGAGACCTCAGCTGAGGCATGGAACAAAAAAGGTTTGCAGAGTCAAATTCAAATATTTTAACAGAAAGGTAAACTAATTCAGTAGGAAAAAAGTGCATCCATAGAGAGTTTTGTTTGGATAATGATATTGTCCTATTTAATTCTCACCAGCTGGGTGACCTGCCATCCTACGTGGCGTAATGTTTGTACTTAACTCATTGGGCATTGCTAAATACTGATCTGAGTTCTGGGCAGAATTATTACAAGAATGGCTTGTCACAACAATTTTTATTCTTTCCTTGTTGCAAAGTCACAACTGGATTTGATTTGCTCTAAGAATCCCAGAGTAAGTTTTTATTGCAGTGCTTATGTACTTAAATTATATTGCAGGGCTAAGAGTTGGACTCTATTCTTGTGGGTCCCTTCCAACTCAGAATATCCTCTGCTTCTGTGGTATTGCAATACTTATATTCCCACTTTGTGCTCTAAAAATAATTGCTCTGAATCATCTCAAGATTTGAGAATAACAGTTTTGCACTCTGAGTTCTTTCCTGCTTGCGCGGGTGGGACATTGTTGGTGTTTGATATGGGTTATGCAGCTTTACAAATTAATGCAAATTAGATGGATGCTGACTGCCAAATTAATCTAGAATACATTAGTATGGTGGAGTTAGTGCAAGAGCCAAGTGCCCTGTGGTGGTGTGAGGGCTGCTGTCCTTTTGGAAGTGCTGCCTTTCGAGTTCAACATTAGCTGAAGTCTTGGATAGTTGGTAGGTCTTGACCACGTTATGCCTTGCCAGATTTGACTCAGATATTTTAATAACTTTTTTCCCCTCCTTTTTCACTTCATTTGCAATTTAGAAATGTGTCTGCTTTTTTTGCTTTTTTAAAAATGAAACTATTTTGTAGTTTAATCCATATTTATCTATATTTGAGATAACTGCTATGCGTGTGTAAGAATACTGATATTTTATAATTGCAAATTGATGCTATTGAACAAATTATTTGTTTTGGGTAGCTCTGTGCCTAATTCTCTCCTCCTGTGCTTTGAAAACCAACATCTTTGCAATCACATGCTGTGTGCATGTTGAATAAGAGCAGCAGCTAAATTTAGTCCCAGTATAAAGCTCATGGAAGTCAGTAGGAGGCTTTTCTTGGGTATAGAGAGCCTTGGATCTTGGCTGTGCTCTCAGTAAACTTCTTTGCAGTGTCCCAGAGTTAATTCTTGCATTGCATGTGGTGTAACCTGGGGTTCCCACAGTTTTTCTGCATTTTAATTTTAATGGTATGAAAACAGTTAATAAGCTTCCTGTTGCATCTGAAATTTAAATTTTTACCATATTATCTCTTTAAATAGTGCAGTCTTTAGCTCTTCATTGAAGAAAATATGTTGGGGTGATTAATTTGGGGAAGATTAAACTTTTCCCCCACCTTTTTAATTCATGTTTATTATTGATGGAATATATGGAAAAAATGTATTCCTGCTTCATTATACTATTTTTAATTGCTGCATTTGTATGAGGGAAGCATTTGGACAACTGTTGCAGGGCTCGGGGTCTGGTTTCATGTATTTCCAGGGTGGGCTTCTCATTTCCAGTTAATTTTGGACTAATGAGTTAACATGGTCATTAGGACTTTGAAGTTCTTCACCTGCTTGTGAGTTTTTTTGCATTAGTTCACATTTATGTGCAACGAGAGCTTTGGTCTGGAGGTGAATTGTGTTTACATTTTACAGAGTTTTCAGAAGTCCACCCTAGAAACTGGTTTATACAGACTCAGCCTGTGTGTGGCTTTTTTTGTGCCATTATTGAATATTTACACACTTTCCCAGACTCTAAAATTGTGTTGCTTCCTGATTTGGTTATTGAATATGTAAATTACCCTTCCTTCTTATATTTTAACTTGCTTATGAAACATGTTTATTGTTGGTTTGCTTTTTTTTCCTTTAACAGATTTTCCATGGTATGAGAAGATAAAAACTGCACTGCAGGGCAAATTTAAACTCCAGAAGTTTAGGTCACTGCAACTTGAAACAGTAAATGCTGCAATGGCAGGAAAGGATATATTTCTTGTCATGCCTACAGGTGGTGGAAAGAGCCTTTGCTACCAGTTACCAGCTGTCTGTTCTGATGGTATGTAAGGGGAAAAAAAGGACACACATAAAGAACTGCATTTATTTTCTCCCTTTTGTAGTTATTTGGAGAATGACCATTATGTAGGTGTCTGATATCACAGTATGGGGGGAAAAAAGAGCAACTGCATGAGATAGATTTGCTAGAAGTATTTGCTTTACTCTCTCTATTTTCTCTGAAGGATCAATAGCAGCTTTAAGTTATTTAAATCATATCTACAAGGCACGTATTTTATCAGGGTTCTGCACAATACATTATATTGTTAAACACTGAAAGAACTTCTTAAAAGTTTGTCACTATTTTTTTTTTTCTTTCCTTTTTAAGTCAACACACAGACTGTAAATTATTAGAGTATGGATATCTGTTATTTGTCTCTTCCAGTCTGAAGTTTGAGCTTCAGATTATTTGGGATACTCATTTTTAAAAATAAGTATCCAGTTCTAGTTTTTAAGCTTTTTTTTTTGGTATTTTTGTTTTTTGGTTTGGTTTTGGTTGGGTTTTTTTTTTACATAACCCATCCAATTGCATGGAACTTTATTTGCAAAGACCAAATTTACCATTACCGACCACTGCTTAGTTCTGTGGTAAATCAGCACCTCCTGACTCAGATATCCAACTTGCTTTGTTCTGTATAATAATTTTTATACTCTTTGTTGCAGCTCAGTTGCTTGTGGTCTAGATCCTAAGAGGAGGTGCATGTGATGGACATTTAATAAGAATTATCCCTGTGTGATCTGGTGCTCACTTGTCGGCTGTTTTGGAGGGGGATCTGCTGCTGTGTATGAAGCTGAAGCTTACATTTGGCAGTTTCTTGAGAGCAGGGCTGATGCATTAGTAGAAAGTATTAGAGGAGATATTTGTGACATGTGAAGCGTTCAGCTGGCACAATGATTGGTTGTTGCAGGTTTCACACTCGTGATATGTCCTTTGATATCTCTTATGGAAGATCAGCTCATGGTTTTGGAGCAGCTTGGGATTTCTGCAGCTTTGTTAAATGCCTCAAGCAGCAAGGTATGTTTAACTGCCAAGTCTTCGTGGTTTTTGTGCAGTATGTGCTGGTGTCTCACCTCTGTGTGACTTATGAATCTGGGATGGATGACACAGATTTGCCATAATTTTACAATGCTGTTCTGTCAGCAGTATCATGCCAGTGAGGTGCTGTGGTATGGGTAACACGAGTGAGTATCTTGTGTTCTTGTTCTAATGACGGCAACAAACATGTAAACCAACAGCTTCCATGGAATAAACAGGTTTCTTGGGGCTGTTTAGAGGATGTGAAGTACCTTCGGCTGGTGTGTGTTTGTAAATTTTTACTCCGTTTCTAGACTTGGAGTAGGTGATTTTTGTCCACTAGTAATGTGATGAGTGCTGCAGGCTTTGACATAACTATTTATCTCTCTTTAGGATGGCAAGCTGTTTGATCCAGAGGCCAAAAAGCAACTTATTTCCCAGTCTGCTGTTAGTCGATTGCTTTTTAAAGTGAAATATGCTTTCCTAACTAGCAGGAGGCTGTGATCATTAACTTGGCACATGACCCTGGATTTGATAAATCAGTGGCTTGATGCAATGTGCAAACTTGAAGCCTGCTTTGAGGCAGAGCACTTTGAAAATTCAGTGAAAAAGACCACAGTTGTGTGCAAGAAACTATTTTACACTTGTAGTGCCACTGGCATATTTGGTACATTATCATGGCAGGGGGGTTGGAACCAGATGATCTTTAAGCTCCCTTCCAACCCAGGCCAGTCTAAGATTCTGTAATGATCACGCTTCTACTGTATGATCAGTTTGTGGCACAGAATTATCCCAACTGCCAACTGTTACAGTTTACTGGGAAAATACTGATACCACACGATGAAGCAAAGACAAATATTCAATACTTTGCCTTTTCAAAGTATTGAATCACAGATTTTCCAAGTACTAAAATGAACATTTTATATGTAATGATCTTCTCCAAAGGCTTGTAGTAGTGGTAAATACCGTGTAACAGTTTGTCAGTCTCTGTTAATTACCCCTTATGAATTGCTAATCACCTCATAAGAGCCTTAGCACTAAGCAACTTGAGCGTGTTGTCCCAGTTTGTTACCCACTGATGTCTCCTTTTGTTTCGAACAGGAACATGTGAAGTGGGTCCACAGCGAAATGCTGAACAGGAGTTCACAACTGAAGCTCATTTATGTGACCCCCGAGAAGATTGCAAAGAGCAAGATGTTCATGTCCAAGCTGGAGAAGGCTTACCAGGCCGGGTGCCTGGCTCGTGTTGCTGTGGATGAGGTCCATTGCTGTAGTCAGTGGGGCCATGACTTCAGGCCTGGTATGCTCTCAGAAACCCAGCCTGCAGGGTTATTCAGGCATCAACAAGTAATGAGCTGGGCCTGAAATAAAGCTGCTTTCTTCATGTGTTAAGTAAATTCTTAGTGTATCACTAGGGCCTCTGTTACCTTGAAGTATTTAATTCACAAATGACTATATCCTTGCTCAGGACCAAAGTGCATGCAAATAGGGATGATTTCAACTTACATTTTTCTGTCAGTGTTCTGAAAAACTCCTTATTCAGTTCACTTTAATTGGAGCTTCATAAAATCAACATTTTTGGCTGCTGTCTCTAATATGGACAATACAGTTACCTTAATCTACTGCTACATGAAAAAGTGGCATTCTGTACAGCGCTCCCTGGCACTCTGGGAGACAGAGGCAGAGCACTTTGTAAATTCATGAGATATATTTTATCCACCTCTAAAGCAAGTGGAAACAAACGCCCTTGACTTGCAGGGTAAGAAAGTGTGCTTCAGTCATTTTCCTGTCTTGGCAGTTGTAGAATATTGTTACTTACTGGTTACTGTTTCTTTGCCTTTGAAAGGAAACCTGATTTGAAGAAATATGAACTGTAAAGTCAACCTTTGCAGTTTTGCTAAAAAGTGTTGTCAGAGCCAAGAGCCATGGCAGTTAAACAGGCAACGTGGCATTTGGATATGCACCTCTGGCTGCATTTCTGTTTTAAGGCAGCAAGTGATTGTCAATATTGATCCTTTTAAAATCTTTCCCTAGTACAGTCTGGTCAATGTGTCCAAATTCCACATGGCTTATTTATTAGCAAAGCTGTGTTTACTCAAAAGCTGTTTGTAAAAACAGATTGGCAAAATAACCCGAATTCTGGTTAATGTGATGCCACTCACATTTTCCTAACTTCAAGAACTTCCATTTCCAGGTATTTTGTCTTCTGAATTGTCTGATAATTGCAGCCTTCCTAGTACCTGAAGGGAGGCTACAAGAAAGATGGAGAGAGACTATTTGCAAGAGCATGTACTGACAGGACAAGGTGGAATGGCTTCAAACTGACAGAGACTAGGTTTAGATTGATATTAGGAAGAAATTCTTGACTATGAGGATGATGAGGCACTGGAGTAGGTTGCCCAGAGAAGCTGTGGCTGCCCCATCCCTGGAAGTGTTTAAGTCCAGGTTGGATGGGACTCTGAGCAACCTGATCTAGTGGAAGGTGTCCCTGCCCATGGCAGGAAGGTTGGAACTAGATGGTTTTTCAGGTTCCTTCCAACCCAAATCATTCTGTGATTCTGTAAAACTGAATCAGAAGACATCTATTTTGGTAACTGCAGTATTATCCCACTGAATACTATCTGTGTAAATATATTTTTTAAAGTTTGGGTTTGTGGAGAGAAATCTCTTTATTTCCATGTTGATTTTTTTTTTTTTTTTTCTGCTTAGACTACAAGTCTCTTGGTATCTTGAAAAGGCAGTTTCCCAATACTCCCTTGATTGGACTGACAGCAACAGCTACAAATCATGTTTTAAAGGATGCCCAGAAAATTTTGCATGTGTCGAAGTGCATTACCTTTACTGCCTCTTTCAACCGGCCCAACCTGTACTATGAGGTAGGTCTTGTTTCCTGTTTGCTCAGCTGTGTGGCTGTCATGTTGCCTCCTGTAAGGTACAGCTGATGAGCTTTAGAACAGATTTTCTTAGACTAAATGTTAATAATCCATAGCTTTTCAATGAATGATGGTGTTACTTGTTTGCTTCATATTGCTGAACCTGCTGTCCTCTGCAGAGGGACTGTCTGTGAGCAAGGCTTAGCAGACACCACTGTGTACAGGAGAGAGGCAGGCAGCAGGCTCAGACTGCTGCAACCTGCTGGAAAATATGTCCTGTGATGGCAAAAATTGTTGTGTCATTCTGTACTTTCAATTTGGCCACAGGTTCTTTTATTTTTCTCGAAGCGGAAAACTTGCAGCTTCGTTTTTCTATGGACTTTTGAGCTGTAGTCTGACCATACACAAAAAGAATTTTTGTTAAATGGCAGGATAGTTTTGTTTGTCATACTGTAAGAAGTAGAGTAACAGGATTGTTTGACACTTCAAGTGTGCCCACTTGAACTCTGACACATGTGTATTGTACCTTTGAGGTTCGGCATAAGCCTTCAAATAATGAAGATTTCATGGAGGACATAGTTAGGACCATTAACGGAAGATACAAAGGACTGTCAGGTAAAAAATGTCAAAAGAAGTGCACATATTATTTTTCATAATCTTGAACGTTACAAGGATGTGGGGATGTTTTCAACTGATCCTGAAATACGTAGAGAAATAAATTCTACCTTCACATTACATTAAACATCCAGCAGTGGAATAAATGAAATTTAATTAAGATCCATACCATTTTATCTCCTCATTCATTAGTGTTTAAATTTCTGTACTGCCTGCTTGTATCTTATGAAGTATTAAAATAGAATGTTGATGTATGTAGAACAATGTTCACGTAGATAGAAATAATAGGAATTTTTTAGATTGTAAAAGCAGTCGTACATGTGTCATTTAATATATGTATCAGGAGACTTAGCATCTTTGATACTTCTTTTTCATATTTTATCATGAGATTCATCTATTATTCAGTGCCCACAATGGGTGTTATAGGTTGCTTTGTGTTGAAAGCAGAACTGTGGGAGTTGGACTTCGTGTAATCAATGAATTATGTAGTGCAAATTAAGAGGAGAGACATCTTGCAGAGGCAACAGAACCTGGTTTTCCAGAGCAGCAGTCTGTCCCTGTCTCTGCTGTGAGCTCTGTGGATGTGATGAGCAGCTTCCAAGGAGCTGTGCCAAGATGATCACAAATCACATGGCCTTGTGTGTAATCCCTGACTTAGCCCAGACTGACTAATGACAAAAAGCAGATTTATCTGAAACCTCAGGTGAGGTGCCACAGATTTCATAAGGAACAGCACCCCTTTACATAAGCATTGTCCTCCATTAACATTAATACAACACTTCCATGATTATGTGGATTGACAACCATATTTCTTCTTTAGCCTAAAAGTCCAAGCTGATAATTGAAGTTTCCTTCATGGATACAAATACTGCAGACTGAATAGGCACAAAGACTGTATAATGCTTTTTATGTATTATTTTTAAGTTAATAAAACTCTCACAATTGTTTTTAAGTATTGGGGATTGTTTGGCTTTCTCAAGGCATGACAATGAGGCATCTTTCACTTCTGTGCAGGAATTGTGTACTGTTTTTCTCAGAAGGATTCTGAGCAAGTCACTGTGAGTTTGCAGAAACTGGGAATCAAGGCAGGGACTTACCATGCAAACATGGATGCTAAATATAAAACCAAAGTCCATAAAGGATGGGCAGCAAATCAAATCCAGGTTAAGTAGATACTTTTCATGGACTTAGTCTCATTCAAACAAATTGTGTTTTGGTACCTTGAAGGTTTCTTAATCTCTTTTTTTTCAGGTTGTAGTGGCAACTGTTGCTTTTGGCATGGGAATTGATAAACCTGATGTGAGGTTTGTAATTCATCATTCTATGAGCAAATCCATGGAGAACTATTACCAAGAGAGTGGACGTGCAGGTAGGAAATGGCTTTTGCAAGGCCACCACATACATCCACTAAACCAGTAAGGTTGTGCTTCAATTTTTCAGCCACTTGTGCAAAGTCTCTTGTCTCTGAGACAGGTTTCAAAGTGTATAATGACACTCTGCCTCTGTAAAGAGACTTTAAAGCAAATATAAACTGCATTCATGATCTCAGGCCTCTACTGCAGTATAACAAGGAGTAACTGGGTACCCAGCCCTTTACTCAGCATTTTTTAATTACTTGATTTCTATGACATCTGTGGCTTACCAGAATGGATGTATGATTTTTTTAGTTATTTTCCTAGGTATAGCAACTGGGATGCGTGATTTGCTCCAATTGTCTCTAGATGATGTCTAATCATTGTATGAATTTCAGTGGCCACAAGAATACAGGTAGGATGGGGAGTATGGAGCAGGGAATTTTAAGGATTGATCAATGTATAGCAGAAATAAATAGCTGTTATGGCTAAAAAAATTTTTGTGGTGCTCTGTTTTTTTGATCTTGTGCATCATTAGTTTTTCAAAAGCAGAGTTGAATCCACATGGAAAAAAGTTTCTCAGGCACCTTGAGGGGCAATTGGTTGAGATTTTAATTTTCTGTTCATTTTAATGCATTGCAGGTAGAGATGACCAAAAAGCTGACTGCATTTTGTATTATGGCTTTGGAGATATATTCAGGATCAGCTCAATGGTAGTGATGGAAAATGTTGGGCAAGAGAAACTCTATGATATGGTATCTTACTGCCAAAATATGAACAAGTAAGTTACTGCAGTGGCTTGGTTGCTTGGTCTTTAAATAGGCTATTTTTGGGGGGGGTTATTAGAGAGCATTTGAAAAAAAAACCAAAACCAACCCAAAACAAAACCAAGCCAACCCATCACCAAACAAAACCACCCACAAGACCAAACTTGCCAGCTTCAGGATAAAATTTTGGAAGCAGTGGAATAGCTGTCAACCAACACTGTTTGGATTTCAAATCCCGTTCAGTGGAAAATTTGGAATGCTTTGGTTTTTGCTCTAATGTTTAATGGCCAAATAGGAATCCACACGTGCTTAATGCTTCATCTACTGCACTGAGCTATTGGGAATACTTCATGGAAAACACTTGTATCCGTGTTGTGGACTTTGTTAGCCTCAGTCTGAGTTTGTATTCTTAGGATTTTTCATTCTATTGAAATAGTAGATAATAGTTTCCTGCTTTAACCAAACTGTTCCTACATCAGTGTTAACTCAGTATTCCTGTTGGCATAACTGACTGGGTTGCAGTATTAGTTTTCTGATTTTTCCTGAGATAATTGTTCGTGCTGGTCTTGAGATATGAGCTGTCCCAAGGGCCCCTCTGGAGGCCATTTTCCTGGTTTCTAACCCGTGGGTTCCATAGTCCCTCTCTGCTCTCCCAGGTGTCGCCGGGTGCTCATAGCCCATCACTTTGATGAGGTGTGGGATTCTGCAAACTGCAACAGAATGTGTGATAACTGCTGCAGAGAGAACCGTGAGTAAAGGGCACAGAACATGGGAAAAGAAGGCTTAAAGAGATATATCTAGTTTGGGAAAACTATAAGCGGATTTTGTGAACTGTGCTTGTAATACCCCCTGTTTTCAAGGTGCAGATTTTGTTATGCATTTCAGCTTTTGGCGTTGCCAAGTTCAGGGTGGTTACCAGGATAGTTCCTGGTTTGGTTTTCTGCCAAACACTTTGCTCTCCTTCAGTCTCAGCTGTTCTCCTGTTCCCAAAAGGGAAGCTGGGGGGAAGGGGAGGTTGGCTTACCTGTTTAAAAAAGAATCTGGAAGGAGTCAGGTTTTGTTTTAGGGTTTGGGTGGAAAAGGTTTATTTGAGGAAGAGCCCCTTGCTGTCTGCATGCCGAACTGCTCACATTTAGGCTCTGAGAAGGTACAGTTTGCACATCCTCTCACAACTTCCCTGGTAAAATCCCCGAGGATTTCAGTGCCACGTGCTCATGAGTTGTACCTGTGTCAGGACTGTGTATGACAGGTGTGCAGAACAACTGAGCACACTAATTTAGGGCTTTGCTGTGGGTTAGTCCTAACAGCACAATGTCTGTCCAGCGTGTGCTCTTCCTTTGGAAAAAAGCTGGGATCGTAAGAGGGAAGGCACAGAGGGAGGTTGGGAGATAAGCTGAAACAAGGCCAGCTGCATGATAAGAGAATGGTTTCGGTAGAATGTGATTCTGGGACATCAGTTCCTTTGCTGTTTTGCCCACAAACATCCTGAGGGTGTTGGGGAGCTCTTTCTTGCTTTTAATTGTCATTTTTGGTACTTGTCAGAAAGGTGAAAGACTTGACAGATGCACAGAACACCTGTTGCTGCACTTACAAAGTGAGCACTGTGGTTGAGGCATAGGAAAGAAGCTAGAAACTCTGCAAGTAGTGCTGAGAGAAAATTGGTCTTGGGCGTCTCTAACTGGACACAGAAAAGCACCTTATAGTTCTTTAAGGACCAGGTGTATATTTGTAATATGAGGAGATGGTATTTTGCACATATCACATACCTGTTGCAAAAAGGATTTGGATAAGATAGTGATCATCACTTGAAAAGACTTAGGAACAACTCTGTATTCAAAGCTATTCTCATAACTAGACCTAATTTCCATCTACATGTTTTGGGATGTAAAGTGGACAAAAACTTAACTTTTTTTTTTCTTTATACAGCTAACTATATAATAAAACTGTTTTGCAAAATCATGCAAGTGACAATGCCTTGTTATCTTCTAGTTAGAAATGGGCTTTATTCGAAATTTATCCTGGGATCAGAGGTCAGGAAGAGTGTGGGACTGGCTTGTACCCAAGGCTTATAGGAGCCACGTGATAAAATATAGTTGAAATATATCCTGTTTACTGCTGGTTCACCCCCAGGGCCTTTTGATACATAAGCAAGGTCTGAGGAAACCTTGCAGCAGACTCATTTTTCAGTACTTAATTCTTAGTATTGGAGGAGGCGGTTGGGGTAATTCTGTGCCATAATCTGATCATGCAGAAGGGTGATCATTATGTACTATACAGATGTGTTGATGCTCTGAATAATTACCTAGAGCTTATTTTTCTAATGTAATTAATACCTTTTTTCTGTCTCATTTTGTCCATAAGTGTCTTGAGAGAATAAATGTCTCACTTAAATTCACTCCCTCTGTGCTCTCGGATCTTGTCATAATAAACACTGTGGGTGAGGAAAAGGGATCCAGCTGTAGAGTAACATAGTAGCCACCTAATGCTTCTTTGATATCATCTGTGTGGTTTGTAACATTAAGTACAAGTAGAAACGTTTGCCAGATTGGAGTTTCAATAATGAAGTAGAAAGATAAATGTGAGTCCAAATACATCCTAATGGCCAGAGGGAAAGTTACAGCTTTATTTGTTAAGTTACAGTTTTAAACCAACAAAAAACCTCAAACCAAACATTGCTGTTGTGCAGCAGATACTATTTATCTATCTATAAACATGTAAAAGTATATACATGTATATATGGATACTATCTAAATAACTATAAATAACTTGCTATTTAAATAGTCTTTCACTTTTGTCTGCAGCCTGTGAGAAGATGGATGTAACAGGATACTGCAGGGATCTAATCAAGATACTTGAGCAAGCTGAAAGCATGAGTGAGAAACTCACCCCACTGAAACTAATCGATGCATGGTCTGGGAAAGGGGTGTCCAAGTTCAGGGTGGCTGAAGTTACTCCACCAAAGCACCCTCGAGAGGAACTGGAGAGAATTGTTGCCCACCTACTGCTGCAGCAGTATCTGAAGTAAGATGACTAGTTTTGGTTTGTTTGTTTTGAGGTTTTTAAACATCTAGTAATCATTTTTCTTTACTCTTTCGTTACTTCTGTTCAGCATTAATGGATACATTCCACAGTCTTGTTTTTAGCCTTTATTTCAGGTGCATTTAATGTATTTTTAAAACTCCACACATAATACTGTATTTCCACTTCAGAAGTTGGAGGAACATTTGAAATGCTGCATCTCGTGCAATTTTAAAATGCTGTGGTCTTCTGTATTCAGGTTAAACCTTTAAATCTCCAGCAGACTTCATTTTGGACAAGTCTGCTGTTTATATAGATCTCATTCATATTCCATGGATAAGGAAAGCTCACATAAAGTCTAAGTCAGGACAGGCTGGCAAATGTGGAAAGTGGTATCCAGAAATGTTAAGAAAGAATAGTGAGAAGAACAGTCCTGCTTTTTTAAGTTGGCTTTCAGTGTTTTGTCGTCTCTTCAAGTTCCAAGAATATATACAAATCAAATATTGAATCCTTTTATTTTTGTCTTAATTCTTTTTTGCATCTGTTTGCACAGCTTCTTTTATATGATTAAGAAAGTGGGAAGATGACTTACTACACCTTTTTTCCTTAGTTTCCTCCGTGTATTCCGAGAGGTGTCTGAGTGTGTGTGTGTTTAAAGGTCCACAAACTGAATTATGTTAAGTATTGACCAGACTGGCTCCAGGTTAAGTGACTGTCCACTTGAATAAATAAAGCGGAACCAAGCTGGTATTTGGAACATTCAACAGAAGGGTTCATGAGTCCCTTTTGTCACAGAAGGGGTTGTCAAGATTGAACGGGATGCCCAGGGAAGCAGTGGCGTCACTGTTGCTGGAAGTGTTCACAGAACGTGTGGATGTGGCACTTGAGGACGTGGTCTAGGGGTGGTGCTGGGTTGATGGTTGGACTTGATGATCTTAGAGGTCTTTTCCAACCTTTTAATGATTCTATGATTTTCCCCGTGCGTGGTCAAGCCTGTCTTTGTCTCCAGCCTTCCCTTGTAACGCTGATTTAATTCATGCAGGGAAGACTTCAGCTTCACGGCATTCGCTACAATATCCTACCTGAAGGTGGGACCCAAAGCTCATCTGCTGAGAAATGAAGCCCATGTCATCACTATAGAGGGAATAACACACAGGAAAAGTGTTGACAAGGTATTTATATTTCTACTGACTTGTTATATGGATATCTGCTCCGTTATAGATTATTTTAATAGTTTGGTATCTGCTCAAAGTATTTTTGTAGCAATGCAATCAACAGGATTTAAAACAGACCTCTTGTGTGGGAACATGGAAAAAGAAGGAAAACAATGTTAAAATTCTAACAAAATTGTTTATAACTCACAGGTCAAACCATCTCAACCTTCGAATTCAAAAGGAAGCAGCAAAAATGCTGAGACTGTTTCAAAGGCTGTCCAGGATTCAGGGGGGAAGAAGTTACAGGAGCATAAGTGGCCTGGCTGTGGGTCAAACTTAAAAGCAAAGAAGCCTAAGCTTGAGGCAGGTGGAGTTGACCAAGCAGTGGTTATTGACTGAGTTTCACAGACTGCATTCAGGATCTAATCACATTTACTTCTCCATGGACAATGAAGTAAGTTCAGTTTGTGCTTTAGTAATGGTATTTTGTTTTGCCTTTTTTTTTTTTTTAATAAATAAATAAATAAATAAAAACCAAGCAGGAAAACAAGTATCTAGACAAAGTCCATTTTCCCAGTGAAGGGAAAAGTGTTTCTTGTAAAAATAATCGGTGCTTATTTTATAATACAGCAATTAATACAGAACGTAAATAATGGCTGTGTTGCCTTTTTAACTCTTTTGAAAGTGTAGTGTATAGTAACAGTATTGCAGGATCACACAGGTTGGAAGGGACTTCCAGAGATCATCTAGTCCAACCTCCTGCTCAAAGACAGAAAATCACTCAGGATTACCAAGTAGAACAGAAGACACAAGATGCTTCAGAAGTAGTGGGAATTTGATAATTTAGAATCTAGCGTGGAGTTTTTTTTTCAAGAAAGGCAGAAAGATTATATCTGGAGATGAACACGCTGTCAGAGCCTTAGACTGAGCACAGGAAGGCCTTTAGTGTACTAGGTACAATGGGATAATAATTCTTGAGCTGTTACCTCGGTGAGTTTGAAAAAGCATGCGCTGCTCCTGCAGTCCCAGTGTCGGTACCCATAAGACCTCGGCTGCTGCCGAGACCTTGGTGCTTTCAGTTCCACCTCTCTGTCCCAGCTGGGCTGAGGAAAAGGCCGGAGGGGCAGCTCTGCCCACACTTCCAGTTCCTGAGCAGCAACACCTGCTGCACTTTGGTCTTATGTTTAAGTGGTTTAACCTCAGAAACAGATGTCATGGTTATGCTATTTATTAAGAAGAATCTCTGAACCACATGACAGTTACAAGTAAGAGTGAGTGGTCCCTTTACAGTTCTGGATTTCCCTTCCAGTTTCTTCTCAACCTCAAACCTGGTGATCTCCCTTCTCTCACGTGTGCTTCAAGGTGTTGCTAGAACACTGTTGCCATCTTGATACATTTGACTAATTATATAAAAGGAAAAGCTCTGTAGTAATAGGGCTCATTTTCATACAGCAAGTAGGCTTGAGGAAAGTGATGCTGTTTTCCACGCCAGGAGCAAAGCCTGTGGCTTCCCAATTTTCGACATTCAGGTGATACAAAAGCACAGAGCAGCTCAGGTAGGAAGGGACCTTGAAAGGTCTGGACCAACCCCTTCTGGAAAGGGAGTCTAGACAAGATTATCAGCCCCCTGTCCAGTTCTAGAAATACATCCCTGCTGCCTTCCTTTGAGTATCAGTGTTTCCAGAAACAAGTGCCTGTGCTGGCAGCCTGGTAAAGACCACCAGCTACTGCTGACTGCAAGCACTGTTCAGCACACACGAGGTTGGGTGCTAGATTCAGTTTTATTTATTTACTTACTTTTAAGGTCTTAGCAGCAACAGATCAGAAAGGCAAGTTCAAACTCATTAATAAATGTTATGTTCTAGCAGGTTACATTTTGGTTCTAACCGCTCCCCTGACATTTACATGTATAACAAATATAAAACAAACATCATTAAGAACACGTCCTTCATCTTTATTTTTCTGATTAAATCTTGAGAGTGACTAAAGCTCAGTATTTCATCCATCATTTAACTGAGACCTTTGCAAAACTTGGAATTAATTTAATTAGAAAGAGTCATTCTCTTTAGAGTGATTTTCTTGGGGAAGTCTTAATATGTACTGAAAGCTTTGAAATTGTTCCCGCTGTGACAGTAAATAAACAGCAGCTCCCAAGTAGCAACTGCAGAACCAAACAAAAAGCCAGAACGAAACCACCCCTGTCCCTGGGTGGCCCTATGAAATTCATAAAGGACATTAATCATAGCTTTAATTGTTGGGGTTTATCACCTAGGCACTAAATTAAGCCTAGCAACTAAAAAAGGAGGAGCTTCGTTGAAGTAGGTCTGTACAGCCACATCCCTGTTATTAAAGTGCATCTTGCGTAACTAAACATGCAGCCACTGGGCCAGTTACTATTGAAAACAAACAGCTTAAACCCCCACTGGAACCTTAATAGCAGATATTTTGTCACTAGTTGTAATTCAGTTACCATCAAGTCAAATTGGAGTTTAGTACTTGCAGGAATTCCCTCCTGGAACCAATGTGCAGGACAGTGGTAAAGAGGGGCAGACAGGAAGTGACCAGGACCTATATTCCCCAAGAAGACTTTCATGAAGCAAATGTAGTAAGTGCCTATTACGAATCCCCTTGGGATCTGGGACTGTCATTCAAAATGCCATCTTGTACCATCTACCACCTCAGCTGGACACTGCAGCCTGATCCCCTGGCTCTTTCCAGGGAAGACTGCTGCAGGTGACCCCCGCCAGTGCTGCTGCGTTATCCTTCCTGGAAGTGCAGTGCCCACTGGTCCTGTTGGAGCTGGGACAGGATGCAGCAGTGCAGCTCTACAACTGAGAGCTGAAGTGAGAAACAGTTAAAAAGCTGCTCTCACCTGACATCTCATCATGCAAAGCATGTGTTCTGTACTTAGCTGAGCAGTAAATACATTTGTTTGAAAAATAAACTTATTGGGGGGGGGAAAGAAAAAACCAAAGGGTAAGGCATCTATCTTGCTGTGTATTTGCAGCCCATATTCCAGGCAGTGAGAGCTCTGAGCTCCCAGTGTCCTAAAACTGTTCATCTGAGCCAACTGGACAGAACTGTGTCGGGTACTCACAGGTGTGAGCAGTGGAGTGGTGCCAAGGGGATAGCAACAGGCTGCCTGAGCGCTTGTAAACATTCACCTGAGCACGTGGTTTGAGGAAGCAGATGCTTTCCCGACCCTGGCCAGGACTCGCCCCGCCCAAGGCTGGAGGAGCTTTCGGCAGGTAAGGCCACACCTTCACATCAAGGCATCCTGGATCCCATGGGGGCTCACGGGCTGAGCTGAGGGACATGCCCAGAAATGAGCCATAGGGAAGCTGGGCTCTGGTAACCACAGCAGGGGGAAGGGGTGGTCTGGGGAAGGGAGCTATGAGGCAGCCACAGGATTTCACGTTTTTCTTGCTCTTAAAAAGGCTCCCTCACGTTCCAGTGAATGCAGCACTCTCTTAAAACGTGGCCTTCGCTGAGGCTGTTACAGCCCTGTTTTCATTTGCTCATCTAGACAAGAAGCATTTGCAAACACCAACCCACTTGCTTTTGTTGCTCCATTTCTACACAGATTAAGTTGCCAGTCAGTATTTTGACAAGACAAAATCTTATTTTGAGGGAATTACGTTTATCCCTCATTTCTGGTAATCCTGAGAAAACAATTTTACTTTGTATCAAAACTATACAAAATGGAAATGGGGTTGTGTTCAATCAAAATAATCTTCTATATCGATATCTGGATTCAGAAGATCTTCGCCATAGGCTGAAAGATCCATCTGATTTAAAATCAAGTTTTCAAAGGTTTCTTCCAAGTCCGTTTCACCGATCAGCACGGCTCCCACCATTCGGCCGTTCTGCAGCACTACCTTCACGTACTCCTGTCCCTTGGTACATCTCAGCATCAGCTCGTGGTCTGAGCCCAAGCCCTGAGCGTTGTACTTCCCCAAAACCACCACCTAACGGAAGGAAAAGGAGAAAGGAAAAGCACTCATAAGAACATCAGAGCGGCTTTTGGTATTTCTGCTGCCAGCAGTTCTAGGCCCCAAAAGACTGATGAAAAAAGGGAAGTATTTGTCCTTAGGGACCCTCCCACAACAGACTCAAAACTCTTCACCTTGAAATATCATACACAAAACCCCAGAGTAAACCAGTTATCATGCTGAACTGTGCTGAATTTAGCCATGGGCAGAACCGTAATGAAATGGAATATATACAGGGATACAAGGCAGATCAGTTGTCATTCACCAACTGCAATTTGTAATGTATCTGTAAAGATCTTTGCTCTTTTCAGTTTCTGTACTCAAGGTTAGAAAGAATGGAGACAATCTGAGCTAACGTTAATTACTATATAAAGAAAACTGTTTTGTCAATATTGAAGCACCTGCTCAGTGTTAACAAATGAATATAAATTAGCAATATGTGTAACCCAGTGGTTTAAGAGCATTAGACTGTATTTACCTTGTAATTGAAAAATTTCGTAACATGAGCAAATAGTTCAAAGCTGAAATCCATATCAATGGATTCCCCCAAAGTATCTGCTGCCATGCATTTTGCTGCATGCCATCCCATCTGCCGAGCTTGAGTCCACAGTCTCATCTAGAGAAGAAAATTGGGAAGATTTTAATCGTAAGACGCACGTGGCTGTGCACAGAGTGACACTCGCTGCTCTCCTCAGTGCTCACTGCATGTTTCTGTGATGCTCAGGAGGGCTGGACAGCTCGGCTTCCTGCCACCCAGATAAAGTTATCTGTCATCAACACCCCCAGGATTAGCTGCTGGCCCAGACTTTCCCTTGCCGGAGTGTGTCACAGTGCGTGATTTGCTCTGTGGGTCAGACTCTCAGACACTGTAGGGTCGGACGTACCTGGTGCCACACGGGACTCAGCTCCCAGGCCGCCGTGCAGATGTCTCCAGCTGCGTACACATCTGGCACCGACGTGTGCATGTGTTCATCTACTTTGAGTCCTCCATCTTCACCTACAGCAAACTGAAGTATTTGCACAGGTCAGCAACGAGAGAAGTAATAATTTTAACTGCCATTCAATTCACCCACATGAAGCAATCATCTCCTTTGTTACTCTGTTATTTAACGTCAGACTACCCCAAATGGCAAGACCTCCACGGAAGGTACAGAGCATTAAGATTATTTCTAGAACACAGAACAGGTTTTTAAAATACTATTACTCATACCTAGGCAGGGAAGTGACAGAGCTGGCCAAATTTCAAATCACACTATGTGTGTTACAGGGACACCCAGTCTTGAGATTTCATTTTGTATTTTTGCCAAGGTGAGAAAATCCCAGTGCAAAAACCTAATTCCTGATCTATCCATATAATGCAGGCCTGGAAATCTGTCATGGCTCAACATCAGATCTATGTTTTCAGCATTTTCTTCTGCTTTAATCAGAGCATAGCATTTTACTTCCTAATCAGATGGAACCACTAAACACCAAATACCCCAACACACTGGTTTTGTCTGGGAAATTTTCTTAGTTGTAGCTGGTATGGGGCTATTTTTTTGATTTGTGATGAGGACAGTGTTAATAGCCCAGGGATGTTTTAGTTGTTGCTGAGCTGAGCTTACCCAAGACCTTTTCTGTTTCTCCTGCTGACCTGTCAGCTCTACTGCTGGGGCTGCACAAAAATTGGGATGGGAACCAGCTGGGGCAGCTGACCCCACTGATGAAAGGGGGACCCCAAGCCCCATGATATCCTCAGCAAGAAAAGCTGCAGGAAGGAGGAGGAAAGGGGGACATTCATAATTATGGCGCTTGTCTTCCTAAGTAACTGTCCTGCCTTCCTGGGAATTGCTGAACATCTCCCTGCTGATGGAAAACAGTGAATGAATTTTTTTTGGTTGTGTGCACAGCTTTCGCTTTACCTAAATTGTCTTTATCTCAAAGTGAGATTTCTCACTTTTAACTCTTGTGCCTCTGTTTCCCCTCCCCTCTGTGGGGACCCAGGGAGCAGCTTGGCGGGGCTGAGCTGCCGGCTGGGGTTAAACTGGATACTGAACATGGACACAGAATGATCCAAAGGCCTGGAAGTTCACACGGCAGCTACAAACTCCGGAATCATCATCCACATTTGGATGCTGATTCAGTGTGACTTCCCTTGGTGAATATGAGCAGTGCTACAGCTCAGTGTCCCAGATGAAGAATATTAGAAATAACTGCTTCCTCTGCAGGAGAAAATGTTGAGATTTGTAAGATAAAAATACGGTGCAGAATTAACACAAAAATTATTCTACATTTGTGCCACATTAGCCAATTATACAAATGTTTTTCTCTATTTGTGTAGGCTTTTTTTAACAGCTTATACTGCATATATACTGTGTATATACACATGGGGAGCAACATAATAAGCCAAGACCAGAAATGAAATACATTTTTCTCATACTGGGTGTTTCAATATCAACACACCCGCCTTATTTTGAGATGGTGCACAATATTCAAAACCTTTAGCAAAATCTGTATTTCATGTCAGAACAGAAGCATACACCAGCTGAAAAAGCTTCTTTCACCTTAGTTAAAAAGCAACTTAAGCTCCAGAAGAAATCAGTATACTTACATTATTGCCATCAAGGAATGGTTTAACATTTGGCACTACTCCAGTTGCACTGACAATGAAATCACATCCGTAAATTTTTCCGTTAGTTAATTCCACATACACAGGCCATAGCACTGAAAAAGGGGAAAATTTTGCCCTGAGAATGTAACCAACAGAAATTACTTTATTAATTATGTCTTATAATAGATATGAAAGAAAAAGAAAAAAAAATCTTTTGAGATAACTGCCTTCGGTAGAGAAACAGAAAAATAAATAAATAAAAAAAATAATCAGAGGTTACCTATAACAATTCTTAACTTCACTCAGGACTAGAGGAAAAAAAAAACATTTTGGAGCTTAACTCCTACTCCCACTATTAACATTCTTCGGAATTTTCCTAAATCAAAGCTCTCATTTGTAGGGAGAAAATACAGTGTCCTCTGGGATGTTCTCTGAAGTATGCAGTTGCCAAATATTCTTTTACATGTAAATTTACAGGTGCACAGGAGATGCCTCAAAAGCAAAAAAAAACATCAGAGATTTGACTTCCTAGAATCCCATGCTAGAAGCAACTGGCTATTAAAATGTATTTAAAATATTAATTTTCATTCAGTGGAATTTATAGACAATTATTAATGAAACAAGGGATATTTTCTTCTACTTTCAAGGTTTACTTCAGTTTTCTAACAAAATGTTGGTGGTTTTTCTTCTTCTGTTTTAACTAGACTATTAAAATATGACTTTATTGGACTGGGACAAGGAGGGACATGTTCTGCATACAGGATTTTGGTGACTTTATGGAAAAAGGGTCTGACCCATTAAGTCTGGTAATTTAATTGTAGCCCATAAATTTGATACTCTAAGTTGCTAGACCCCCATTTATAGAGATAAAGGATTTATGTTCCAAATCTGTATTTGCTTTAAAACAGCAAACAAGATCAAACATGCTCCAGTGCTGCTTTATCTTCAGCACGTTATTTTTAATCAGCACTGGCACTTACCCTGATCTGGTTCTACATTTTTCTCTTCTTTAGGAAAAGTCAAAGAAGTCCTCTGCAGTTGTATAAATTCTTGCTGTAAGTGTATATTCTTCACTTCACATAGTATTTCAATATGTACTTTATGAGAAAACTATAGAAAGATTGACAAAATTGTAAACATAATGATTAACAAGATTTTTAATAGCAAGTATACCTTCACTAAAGTTGACATTACTAAACTGGAAAAAGACCCACCATATATCCCATCCTAAAGCATGACACATTAGCCAGGTTCCCACACTTCTTCCTCTTTTTGGCACAGATCTAACCACAGCCAACGGCAGTTAACCTGCTTTTTCAGATACCTGATTTTTCTGGCATGCCAGAAAACCTACTCAAGCTCCCCTGAGCTTACAGGAAGAGAATTCAAAACTTATCAGAACAGAAAAAAGTAAATTCATCTTTTCTGTTTTTCAGGATTGCAAATACTTAATTTTTCTATCATGATTGAAATCCTGCTAACAATATTAAGTTTATGGTCTAAAAGCTGCAAAAACATATATTCTATTCCATCAACCCATGTTTCAACCACTTACCCCTATTCTGAGCTCAAGACAGAAGGTGGAGTTCCCTGTTTTTTGAACTATTTTGTGGATTCCGGCCTTGAACTGTTTTATTCTCCACTACAGAAACATTTCCACAGCCTTCAGCAGCCAAACCACCCCCAATTAAGCTGCTGAATATCCTAACCATCCTTTAGTTGGTGTTCTAAAGCCACTTCTGTAGAATCTACGACTGATCACCTTTGAAAGGTCGTTTCTAAAAATGCAAAACAGATGCAAATACCTAACGGCTAAGAAATTAATAAACAAAAAAATGGTTAAAAAATATGAAATGTAAGGATTTTTACTTTATTTCAAACATGAAACTCTTCACAATGCCCATGTCCACTACTGATTTTGCATTTTGTTATCTGCTGGGACAGGATGCTGATGTTCAATCCTACTGTTCTATTTTGCACGTAAGAAAATGTATATATGGCAGCTAAAAACCAGGACAATAGAAGTACCACTGCTTCTGATCAAAGCTAGGATTGACACCAATCCTACAGAAATGTGCAAGCCAACATCTATGTTTCAGTCTGAAGAGTAACCTGCCAAAACTATGCCAGTGGATCCAGTTAACCACCTTTTTCCTGAAGCAGAAAATCTTACTTTATTTGTGTTAGTGTATTTTGTTGTCTGCTTCTTACAGGAGAACCAGTTCAAGCACATTTTATTTTTATTTTTGTAATAACCCTGCATGTGACATTTCATGTTCTGTCCTCACGCAGTTAAAGCAACATTCAAATGAACGTGTGAGCAAGACTGTTCCACACCTCTTTAGTCCCTTTAAGGTGTAAGCCCTCGTGCCAGTCGGGGCCCAAGGCACTGCCCAGTTTGTCAGATGCTGCTGTAGGTCTTTCTTTTTCCTGGCTTCCTGAAGGAAACAGATGGAGCGTATCAGATTTACTGTGCATACTTGCCTGCCCACAGAATTCACAACAAGGATTCTCAATTATTAGAAATACCACTGGGCTGCCAAAAGGGAAGACAAGAGTGTGTAATATTCAAAAACCCCACATCAATTTGCAGACAAATCAGAATCCAGACCAGTATTTTTAACGCCTTTCAACTTCATACCCCTCATTACTTCACCGTCTCTGACACGACGGTGCCCCTGTTATGTGCCTGCATGGACCCCTCTCAACCAGCCAGCCCCCAACTGCAGCAGCTTCTGGACACCCACTGCAGACACTTCTGTGTAGCTTAATATCACTCATGTTCACACTCATGATGTCTGCTTGCTAGCAAATGTGCACTTTCCCTCCACTGCTCAAAACATGACTAAATTAACTGATTTCAGGACTCTCTTTAATTTCAAATGCTGCTGCTGCTGCAGTGTTAGGAGTCTCAAACACCACACCTTCCACTGTGTACTTGGTTCTTTTACACTCGATTGGAGTCTCTCGGTTCTCAGCAGTCAGCTTTGGAATGAGAAATTCAGCTGCTCCTGCATCAAAAAAAGGGTTCCCAATGGCTTTGTCTTTGATAGCCCAGATGACTTCACAGCCTTGAATTTCATACCTGTGGACATTTAAACAAGTGATAAAGTGACAGACTACCTGAAGGCAACATGTTTAGAAGTGTGTCAAGTTCCCTTCCAGATACCAGAACTAAGAGATCCAAGACTTTTAAACCTATCAAATCCACTTCTAGATATTTACATAAGGAACCCATTAAAAAAAAAAAAAATATCCTCAAGTTGACAGGTCGTGCTTTCTCACCAGCACAACCTCGCCTGAACCAGGGCAGAGGGTGAGGGGAAGCTGATAAAATTTATTATAATAATACTACTTAGTATTTCCTACTCCCCATAATATAAAAGAAGTTCTGGCATTTTTGCCAGACTGCCCACTGCTAAACCCAGACATTTGGATCTCATTTGTACTATATGGAACGTGAACTGTATATTCTTGATATCTGTGCATCAAAGCTTCTTCGTAAGCTTTCCTAATTGTGTCATTGAACAGCGCTGTTTTATGTGACAGTAAGCACCACTATACTGAGAAAAAAATAACTGTCATCGTATTTGCTACTAAATGCTTTAAGAGCTGCAATTTTGAAAGTCAACCTACTCCCAAACTCACGCTCACTAGAATTAACATTTAATTGTTAAATATTTTATTTAAATATGTATCTTCCAAAATCTCAGCTGTTTACTTACACTAACTCAAGGGCAATCCCACCGTTTCCGACCACTACTATTCTCTCAGCTTGAGCCAAATTCTTCTGAAAAGCCTGCATTAAGAAAGGAAAAATGTCAGTTACGACTTAGATCATGTTCCTTCCCACCAATCAATTATACCCTTGTCAATATTTTCTTGCTCTTAGTCTTACTTTGATTTTCTGAGTCTAATGATACACACATAGTTAGACCGAGATCTGTAACAAAACCTCATGAAAACTGTGAAGGGACAGAGTAAGCGATACAGCCTTACAAGCCTCAAATTGAGACAGGAATTAAATAATTATATTTAAACCAACTAGACAGAACTTTTAGAAGTATCCTGGATTCTGTTCTCTGTCCTACTGTTCCTTCAGTAGCTTTTCAGTTTAAGAAGCAGCCCTTTGTACCATGTACCAGACACACCTTCCCAGGGAAGTTTCTACTGGTACCTATTTCCTCTTTATATTTTCAGACGGAATTCTGCCTGGAGGGTGAAAGAATATCATTTATTCTATGTTATCATGTTAGAAATACTGTGTATGAGCTATCTACTAAGGTAACAAATTTAGTGGCTAATTAATTTAATGGCATTAATAAAGCTATTTTTCTGCTACTGAAAATGTTCCTACTTAAGGATGTATAATAACAAACATCATCTTTTGTTTCTTCATTTTACTCCACAATGATTTTTCGTATTTTGCACTAGATCCAGGACTACATTAAACACATTTAAGGTCAGAACATATTTACCTGTGCACTGTCAGTATCCCGGATTCCTAATACATATGGGTTTCCTTCAAAAATTAATTTTGGTTTTGCTCCAGCACACAGGCAAAGTTTTTCATATACATATTCCTTCCCATCTTCAGTGAAAATCTTCTGTTAAAAATTAAGAGAAAAGAAAATTCATTTAAGAGAATTCCCCTAAATCAAGACATCTAAGAGAACTTCAGCTTTCTTTTTTCTTAATGTCATAGTAATCTGCACATACTAAAAGCTGTAACTGGCTTCTTAATGAGCAAGCCTTAAATGCCACTGATTGTGTGACATTTATTTGCAGCACACTCACCACAGACCTACATATATGACCAATAAAATGGCAAGTACACTGTGCACTCCAAGAAAGCCCAAGTTTACCACTTGGTGGCACTTTGTACTCACTAGCTGTGCTAGAAGAAAACTATGTTTTCTACATGACAAATGTCCCCCTGGCCCCAGTAACAGAAGCAGACCTATGCACTACTGTATATTAGCAATTAAGAATCTCATTCTAAACATTTCAACAGCAGTCAGCCTGTGTTAACCAGGCACAGGCTAGGACACAGTTTATAAAGACTGCAGATTCTGTTCTTTGCTGATGAAAAAGGGCAGGCAACAAAGCTATGTTCTGAAAAAGAAAACCTTAAATGTAATTGTTTTATGACCATATGCGTTGTTTTACAAACTAGAAGCTACATAGTGTTTTTGAACAAGAAGAGTTTTTGAAGGTTTTGGGTGAAAGATCCTCCAATTAGAGGAATTATTTATGTCCACAGAGACCTAAACTAAAACACCATCACAGTAAGCATGTAAGAATATAATTAGATTCAGAACATTATTAGAATCCAACTGGAACCATATCTCTGAGATTTAAAGTGAGCAAAGCCAGTTTTGGATCTGAATGTGAGTTTCTGACAAATACTGAGGTGAAAAATAACATGTTGACACAGATGCTAACGAGGATCTGCACATGCTGTACACTGCTCATACTTCCAATGTATTTCCTGCTAAAAAGAAGGAAAAAAATGTGGAAATGCTGGTTCTTTCAAGAATTATTTTCTTTTTGGAATCACAAAGTTGTTAACATTTTGGTTTCTGTGGCAAGAAACAGTAACTTAGGAATAAGAAACATTTCCAGTCAAGGGTTACAGAAGTTTTCACATCCCTATATTGATAGACAGTATTGGTTTCATTGGCTGTTTTCCCTGCTATTCCAATCAGGTATTCCATGCAATATCTCTAAGGTGTCACAGATTTAAATCTAAAAGATACAGGTTTTTAATTAACAAATAAGTTTTGACAGACAATTTGGTCCCCTGTACCTATTTCTACTTGAAAAACAGCATAAGCAGTAAGTGAATTAAAGTTAGGAAGTATTTTCTTTAAATTTCGGTAACTTAACACTTCAATAACCAGAATGTTCTTGAACATAATTTTCTCACCCAAAACACTCAACTGCTTCCAAAATTATGTTTTATACAAATAATTTGAAAAACCACATAAAAAGAAAATATTAGCTTACATGTTCATCACTTTTCAACTGTTTTACTCCAGACTGTATAACTTTAATATTGGGGTATCGTTTTTCTAATATGGAACTTGGTTGCTCTTCTACATCAAATTCCTCAAGTGTTTTGGAGACCTGTAGGAAGAAGACAGGTATTTAAAAATATGGATCATTTATCCCTCTCTCTTCCTAAAGCTTGTAACAGAATGTGTCATGTTCATTTCCAGTAAGGAAGTCACAACGTAAAGCCCATATTGCCTGAAAACGTGTTATCATGTTACTGCTAAAAGTTCCTTTTTCTATAGAGAATATTCTCGTGCCTATTTCTGGTTAAAGAGTCAAAGTACTACAGAGAATTTTAACCCTAAGGATAGAGATTAAGTTCCTTCAGAGTGGGGAAGAGAGCAGTGTTTTCCAAGATCTTAGTAACTGCAAAACTAGCCTAAGGAACCTACTAACCCAAAATCTGAATCATGCAGGGATTTTATTTTCTTTTTCAAATCACCAGGAAAGACGTCACTGAATCACCAGCTGCTGGAGACACAGATAAACCTTAAGGCAGGGGGTATCCAGAAGGCTATCCCTTTTTATGCTACTCTGTCAGAAGTCTGATTCTGCCCCAGGTCAAACACACTACTGTATATGAGAACCATGGGCAAGACTAAGATAACCATTTCAGTGCTTAAAATGGAGCACCCACAACTAAAGCAGTGAAATGAAACTTCAGTAACTCTGAAAACACTTCAAGCATGTAAGTACCTGGTTCAACCTTTGCTCGAATGGTGTGAATATACTCACCAGTGACTAATGATTCTGAATCACTATAAAATAGCTCATCAGTCCTACTGACACCACTGCAATCACACTGATGTGGAAATTATCTGTACACATAAACTTTGAGGAGGTCTTGCCATAAGAAAAGTCAAGTCTCTCTTACCTGTTTGAAATTAGTTACAGCTTTTATAACTGGGGAAGCTGTCATTAAAAAAATGTCTTCTGATGGGAATTCCGTGGCCAGCTTGTAAAGAAATACAAACAGTGATGAGAGTTACCATCAGATTTTGACTTTAAGACAATAAAACTACTGGTGAAAAGTAGTATGTGTTAATACAGTACTTTAGCTTTGGAAAATCCTATTGTATAAACACAACTTCAAGATTGTGGAAATTAAGCGAATTTGGAGACCCAGTACTTCAATTAATTAGCACACAAATATTCCTTCAAGAACTGCACTAGTGTAGTAAAGGACATGGCGTAAGGGACTACTTTATTCCCACAGTATTCCAAAAGCCAACCTGTAGAACAGACTATGATCATGTGGTGTCTGCAGACACCCAGGTGCTGGATGCACCCTTCTCTTATTGCACAGCAGTGACTAATTGTTTACAGGTTTTTGAAAGATGAAATGCTGATTTCTACTGGGTATTTTAAACGTTATTTAACACATTATCACCTTCAGGGTGCTACTAAGTAACAGAAGACTTTTAAGGCCCCAAACCAAAGACAGAGTTCCCATTTTAAACTCGGCAAGTTTACAGATAACTCAAGCCAAGCAATGCTGTCAATTGGAGAAAAGGGATGCAATCCAGAGGGAAGGGGTGCCATCCAGAGGGACCCTGACATCACCAGAGAACAGGTATATCTTAAACAGTCTATACTGCTCTGCAGTTTTAACAGATAAAATACTCTTCACTGAACTAATTTGCACATCATTTCATTCCACATTGCAGGTACAAAATTACCTCCAGTTACTGTTACCTTAAAGACATCAAGAACCCTGAAACAAAGAAATGGGACTAATTTATTTTTAGAGGTTTTGCTCACAGGGAGCTGAAGAGAACTAGACAAGCTCCAGAGTTGTACAGTCCTGAACTATGGATCTGTTAAAAACTGAGCAGTATTTTTATAAAAAGGAGAGCAACACAGCAGCCTCCACCTTCGCTGCAGCAGAGTCCTTTATGGCTACGAGGAATAAATCCTGCAGGGCTCCTGCACCTCCCTGAGCTCTGGACCAGCAAACACAATGCCAGCTTTCTAAAGCTACGAAGTTTTAGCCTGCTTTTTATGCAGCAATTGTAAGCTGCTTTAAAATAACCGTATCAGGCTGTTTGCAGCACAGTTTGAACCACTTGAGAAGTACTTCTAGACAGTTAACTACGATTATATTACAACCTTGCAGCCCCGGAGCTGGGTTTGGCTTTTGGCTTTTTTTCAACTGGGACAAAATATTTGTAAGAAATGAGGGTGGCAGGTAGGCCAGAATATGGAACAACTGTATAAAGAATACTTATGCAGTCACTGTGTAACTCTAGTGAACTGTTTCTACGAGAGTGCACAAGGTGAACCCGTGAGGGGGATTTATGTCTCCAAGTAACCGCAGACACCCGGCAGCCGCACAGCCCGGTTCCACCAGCGCACGGCCGCCCCAGGTTGCCGCATGGGGCCGGTGGGGGCTGTGAAGTTCCGCCAAGGGACCGGGGGAGCCGCCCCACCGCAGGGTCCCCGGGGACAATTCCCGCCTGGAGACGAGCGGAGCCGGCGCCGCCGGGAGAGGCCTCCCGCCACCCGCGCTCGCGGGCAAGGCGGGAAGGGGCCGGGGGGCGGTGTCTTGTGCGCACGCGCGCGGCCAGGGCGGCGCGCCCCGACCCCTTTTACCTTCTCGGCGCAGGTGACCCCCGCGATGCCGCCGCCCACCACCGCGAACCGGCTCCGCGCCGCGGTCCTGCCGGCCCCCGCCATCTCCCCGCACGCTCCCAGGCGAAACTAAGGCAGCTGTTTGTCCCGGCCACGTCCTCGCCGGGCGCGGCGACGGCGGCTCTGTCTACGGCGGCCGGTAGCGCCCAAAGTTCCTCCGGTCCCGCGGGGCCGGGCCGGGTGGGGCGGGGGTGAGTCGGCGCTCACGGACCCGCCCCGAAACCGGCCTTTCTGCCCATTTCCTGTTAATTTCTTCATCGATTTGAAATAATAACAACAATGACAACAATAATAATAGTTTCTCCCCTTGACGGGGCGAGGACTTCGCGGTCCTGAGCGCTGGAGGATTTTGGTGGACTTAGTCACAGGGCCAAAGAAAACTGGTAGCTAATAGCTACAATGAAAATTAAAGGCAAAACTATACAATTCAGGCCTTTAGTCACTCCTTAACAAGCGATCATGGGCAAAAACCCGACGGAAGTGTAAGAGTCTGCGTTTTCTCCAGACATACACACCCCCCACCTTATCACCTTTGGACACAGTATTAGGAGCATAATGTAGACCACGGTGTGAAGGTTTAGGTTGGATATGAGGACAAATTTTTTCAGGGAAAGGGTGTTCAGGCACTGGAAGAGGCTGCCCAGGGAGTCACCACCCCTGGAGGTGTTGAAGAGACAAGTGTATTTGGCACTTGGGGACGTGGTTCAGTGGTGGGCTTGGCAGTGCTGGGTCAGTGGTTGGACTTGGTGGTCTTAGAGGACTAATCCAAAAGGATTCTGTGATTCTATGATTCCATTGAGCTGATGTGTCTGAGATGCTCCTCTATCTACCTGTATAGCCCTTCCTTCACAAGGTGTAACCTTTGGGTCTCTGTTGCTGCCCAGAAAGGGCACAGTGCCCAGGTTTGGTGGTGGTGAATCCACAGTTTTCTCTTTAGTCATTGAAGCAAATGACTTTTCTCTTTGTTTTTTAGAAGAAGATAAAAAGTGTAGTACTGTAACATGAAAAGTGTGTCAAAGTATGGAAATAAATTTAGATGTGACATACTGCCCAGCAGTGCCTGGAGTTTGAGATGAGCTGCTAAAAATTCCTTCAGGCTTTTGCAGTCTGGTTTATCTTTGAGTTTTCAGCATATTAGTAAGTATGATTTTTCACTCTAATGTTGACCTTCAGTGGTTTTTTTTTTTCCTTGGAGGCAGGGATAAGCTATGAAAGACAATACTTCTAATTGCTAGCACTACAGAAGACGATGCTATTTTATGGCCAAAGGTATTCCTGTAGCTATTCAGGACATCAATCACAGTCTTCAAAACTGTTGCTTCCTGAAGTCAATTAGTTACAAATACTTTCATTTTGTCTTTTTTTTTTTTTTTTTTTAGAAGTAGCTTTTTCCCTAGCATTGAAGGTAATTGAAGTCCAGGCAATTGCTGGCCATTTTGGTCATAAACTAAATTCTCTTCTCCAAACACATCCCATTCCACTGTAAATTACCTGAGTAAGTGACCTGACCTAAATGGTGCAAGAAATTGGATAGACTTGCGTCATCAAATACAAGGATACCTTCCAAGGGTCTTATTCTGAAGTATATGATAAATGATGGAAGAAATTTTCATTTTACTTGTGCGAACTAAGAAAAGTTGTTACTGCCTCCATTCTCAAAAAAACATGAAAAGCCGTTTTGGATACGATGGAGCAAAAGAAGGCTCTGAAAATATTTACTCACAATTAATGTGCCTTCTTAGTTCCTAATTGACTGCAGGGAGATGTTCAGTGCAGGTCTGTAAAAACTTTTGCAGGTTAATAGTGTCTACTTTTTGTAGGGGATGTAATGAACTTGGCTTTAGTAAAAGTGACCCATTGCAAATTCAGTCCTGGCACTTCTTACCAAGGGTAGTGCATATGCATTGGAAAGGGGCTGCAGAGGTTGTGAGACCATGAGAGCAGGTGGTAGTCATTGAGTAGGTTTTAATTTTTATTTTTTATTAAACAAGAACTCTTGTTGTTCTCTGAGGAACTCTGAAAATCACTGTGCACCCATCCTGGTGCCTATGACACTTATATCAGTGTGTGCATAACCTTCAATGCATGACTTTGCTTCTCTGGCACTCACAATCTAAATATAAATATGACTGTCACCCCAAACTCCAGTACCCAAATCCTTGCTGCAGTCCGTAGATGGAGCAGGTATTGACCTGGGAGAGTCCTTGCAGAAATTCTGGAACAAATCTGCTTGTCTGTAAAGCAGGATAGTTTTTCTGTGAACGAAAAAAAAATCAGGGGGAAGGCCAAGAAGGCTGACATCCTGGCAGGAGCCTGTTACAGACCACCCAGCCAGGATGATGAGGGTGATGAATTTTTCTACAAGCAGCTGGTGGATGTCTCAAAATTGCCAGCCCTTGTTCTCATGGGTGACTTTAACCTGCCGGATGTCTGCTGGGAACTCCACACAGCAGAGAAGAGGCAGTCTAGGAGATTCCTAGAGTGTATAGAGGATAATTTCCTGCTTCAGCTGGTAAAAGAGCCTACCAGGGATGGGGCCCTGCTAGACCTTCTGTTTACAAACAGAGAGGGGCTGGTGGGAGATGTGGTGGTTGGAGGCCGTCTGGGGCACAGGGACCATGAAATAATAAGAGTTTTCAATACTCAGGGATGCAAGGAGGGTCATCACTAAAATTTCTGTGGTGGACTTCCGGAGGGCAGATTTTGGCCTATTCAAAAGACTGGTTCAGAGGGTACCCTGGGAAACAGCCCTTGAAAACAAAGGGGTCCAGGAGGGATGGACTTGCTTCAAGAAGGAAGTCTTGAACGCACAGGAGCAGGCTGTCCCAGTGTGCTGAAAGGCAAGCCAGCGGGGAAGACAACTGGTCTGGCTGAACAGGGAGATTTTAAAGGAAATTAGGGTAAAAAAGAGAGCTTACCGCTTATGGAAAAAAGGGCTGGCTACTCAGGAAGAGTTCAGGAATTTAGTTAGGTCATGTGGAAAGAAAATTAGAGAGACGGAGGCAAGATTTGAACTCGATCTTGCCACTTCTGTTAAGGAAAACAAAAAGTCTTTCTATAGATACATCAAAAGCAAAAGGAGTGACAAGGAAAACTTCCATTCTTTATTGGACATGGGTGGGAACATAGTTATCAAAGACGAGGAAAAGGCTGAGGTATTTAACACCTTCTT
>VXAY01001310.1:127238-138257 GCA_013399855.1 Oxyruncus cristatus | reverse complement strand
CACTACCAAAAAGAGTCTCATGCACCAGTGTTTTTTAAAAAAGGAACGCATTACCAAAGAAAAATTAAAGACTGTGAAGTACTTCAAATCTTTACTTGTACTGCTAGTATATATAAAAGTCACATAAACCTGCATTGAAGTTTTGTGTTTTGAGAAAAATTAGTTCTGTGTACTATACTCGTTATATTTCAGTGTAGGGAGAACATACCATTAAAGTAGGTTTAACTTATATGAACTTAAAAATAAATCAAAACAAATAAAATAAATCCAAAAATTGTAGTTATGCAACCCATGTCTCCTCTTGCAGCCTTTGTCTTCTTCTGTTGCCAGCAGTTGCTTTAATATCTAAGGATAATTTAGAGAGCTATCTATATTTAAGTAGGGATATTATCTGTTCTTGCTAGTACAAGACTGATTAATCAGTGCATATTTTGTTTCAGTGCACTCATAAAGCCTTTTTTCCACTAAAGAGTCTTACAGACACTGAATACAAAGCAGGTAAAAGTTTGCAATGAAATGTAAAAACTATTTAAACAAAACAAAAATACCTACTGAATAAATGGCAGAAAACCAGGTCCGTCACTGAAGCATTCAAGCCTCTTGTATGGAAAATGAAAAGAACATGAAGATTTATTTATGGTATTTAACACTTCTGACTTTCAGAAAATTTTTCAGTGATGTGTTTGGATAATTTTGATGAGTTGAAAGTAGTTTTCAAAGAAATTTTTAATTTGATTGAAACCAACAGGCTCCTAAATATTAGTCAGAACAGGGACTTGCTCCTCACCGTTTTCTTCTTGCAGTACATTTTGCCTTTTTTTAGGATTTTCTATAACACTCAGATTCTTACTTTGCTCTTTCTCTTTTTCTTATTGTTAAAAGGAAGAAGCTGCCTTAATCCTCAGCAAAGAACAAATCATGGGTGTGTATGACTTATTTATTCATTCCACCTAACTTTTGGTTTCCTATCTAACCAGATTAGAAAGATAAACTACAAACTTATTTCCTAAGAATCATTTTCTGAAGTAATCTCCATTTATCAGACTGAAAAATTAAGTTCCTAGCTTAACCATGTAATCTCTATGCTAAAAACTAGTGTGAAAAGTTACATAGTGTGAACACTTCTACCTCATAACTGATCTCTTTTTAATAGTCCTATTTCAAGGTAAAACGTGAATTTAAACGAAAGGAGGTGATTTCTGAAAGTTGGTCAACACTACTCACAGGGTGTTATGCTCTAGTCCTAAAGAGTGAACTAAATTTATTTTCACAGTTCATTTTGGATCTCTATTTATTTACATCCTCATAATCTTTAATCCTGCTTTGTTTCCTCCAGATAAAAGTCTCTCCATGAAAGAGAGACATATGGAGCAAACATATGGAGGAATATAATCACCTAATCTTCATATGAATTCAGATTTGCTTTTGTGAGAGTGGAGTAATATGACTCCCTATGACTTTGATTTAATTTATCTTTTTTCCTCAGGGGATGTACTTGCCAAAGACAACTTTCCTACTGAAAGTATGTGAAAAAAAAATAAACATTTTACTTAGCTAAAATACTTATTATATCTTAAAATACCTTGTAGCACATTGTCCAACTGCTACATATTTAAACCAACCTTGAAACTATTCCTATTCTAGAAAGTGAGAGTGAAATGTAAATACAATAGAAACGACAATGTAATTGAATAAGTTGCTACTTTCTTGTTATAAATCTAGACAGAAAAGTGTCACTTTTTAAAATAGATCATGGTTTATCTTCTTTTGGTCTGGTGAGAAATTATGGCTATCCTAAACTTAGAGAATCACAAATCACATTCAGAAGCACTAACAGCAATGTTTTTTTAAAAGCTGAAAAATTACAAAATTGTAACAAAGGATCTTTGTTTTTCAGAAGGCTTTACTGTTGCTTGATGTAAAAACCCCCAAACATATGAACAATAAAGGATCAGGTGTTATAGTAAAAGTTTTAATTTTTTTAAACCAATACTATTAATTATTACTCTGTTTAATAACACTTAGATTATTTTGAATCTTAGAATAATTGCTAATCAATGGGGTGTTTCTTGTAGGATTTCAAATTTGCATCTAAAAATGCAAAAAAGATTTATTAACATTCATGACATTATGACTCAAATTAATTGTATATTATTTTATCAACAGTTACAGTGAGTTATGACAAGGTTAAAAGGGAGATGGTGAAATAAAATCTACCTATAGGGTTCCTCCTCTTCTCCGGAATTTTGTTAATGAATAATACTGTTCTCTGGGGCAAATTTTTAGTCTTCTGATGACCAAAATACCTTGGTTTTCCAGACATGTCAAGATTGATTAGATATATTTCAAAGAATTTCATGAGCTGGTAGATAAGAAATTCAATTGTCTATTTTATAAGCCATATGGAGAGGAAGCGTATGCTTAAAGATTTTTGTATTTCTGTCAAAATAATTTCCTTCCTTCATGTCGGTTCTTAAATGAAAATATATATCCCTGGAGTATTCTTGGAATACATCTTGGAAAAGTAAAAAATTATCAATGTCATAAAGAAGGAAAGAAAATCATGTTTAATGAAAGAATTACTGTTCTTAGTGCCATACTAGTATATCATAATAAGACTTTTATTTTAAAGATAATGAGGAAAAAAGTACAATTTTTGTTCACCTTATTTGGCTTATATGATACCTTGCTTTGAGTCTCATTGAATACTTTTTCACATTATTGTGTGAATTTATAACTCCTTTTAGGTGTACTGATGAAAGAAAAGTTAAATGAAATCCTGTTCTGCATTATTAATCAATAACATGTCTTGAAGTCAAATGGCAAAACATTTTTCTTCCTTTTATGCTGATGATAGTTAACAAAATAAAAGTCACCAGGCTTCTGTCGCTCAGTTTCTTTTTTTTTAATTAGAAGTTTATGATTTTCCAGGGTCTCAGATAGCAGCACCCAAAAATCTTTATAAGACAATGCTTAAGAGAATTTTTGAAAGATTAAACAAAATCAAAGGTAGATTTTGTGTATTTTGTTTTTACTATTTGTAGGTTACATGTAGTATCAAAATTGAAAGAAAGATTACACTTCAAACATTCTATTTGCTATGTCTTAGAACTCAAAATATGTAAATTGGAATATCTGTTGAAAATATTTTTTTCCCATAATATATATGCAGACTAAAACATTTTATGAAATAATTTCTGATTAGTTCCTAAGGTTATAATTGTTGTCAATATTGAATTTTTAAAATTATTTATGAAAGATGCTTAAATGACTTTTTGAAGTGGTTTTAATACTTATCTCTGCTTAGTTGCCCATCTTCAGGGATAAGAGTAAGAACAAAGTGATGATGATCTTTAATTTCAAAGCTAAACATCTCTGTAGCATTTATGGGTTTTGAAGTTCTCTCCAGTTGGTTAAAAAAACCAAAATTTCAGTATACTGCTGTAAGTATAATACTTAATATCTATAGTAAGAGTTGCAACAAAACAATTATACCCACATTTCATAAATTATGTGTTTGGTAGTTCCCATGAAAGCATGCCTTCAACAACTGTTTCTCTCTTCAGGATGGACTTGATTTCTGTTTTTGCAAGGTGACATGATCAGGTTCTTAGAGAAGAAACCCATTGCCTTCTTTTGCAACCTCAGCTGTTTTGAGCTGTTTGTGACTATTGTTTTATCACCTGGCAAAAAAAAGGAATGGATGGAATTTAGACAGTAACCTAATTTGAGTCCTGTCCAATCTATGAGAGCTTGAAATTTAGGAATTAACTTATTTTATTTGGAGAAATATATATAATATGTATATGTGTGTGTGTACATATATATACATATACATATATATAAAGTGATACTTGTCTTAGAAGTTCACATAAAATAAGGTTAACACGTATTTGTTCTGTTTATAGTGTGTGTATCTGTAGCACATTATTGTTTACAAGTCCCAGTATGATTAGATATACTTTGTGTGAAACACAAAAAAGATATGTTTAAAGAAATTGCTGCTTATGCTAATATTTTGGGGTGTTGTTTGGTTTTTTTATTATTATTATTTTTTATTTATTTAAACCTATGTTCACAATCTCAAATGCATATTAAGCTGTAAGAACTACCAATATGAAAATATTTTTCCATAGATTTAATGTACAAACATTAATTTCCTTCTTGGAGAATGTGTTTTGTTCGAAGTCTGTGTTGAAAATGAGTGTCAGAGAATTGTTGAGTATGGAAGGGACCTTGGACATCATCTGGTCGAACGACCCTGCTCAAAGATGATCACCTAGAGCCAGTAACCCAAGACAGAGTACAGATGTTTTTTTAAGATCTCCAAGTATGAAGACTACACAACCTCTCTAGGAAATGTGTGTCAGTGCTTAGTCACCCTCACTGTAAAAAAAAAAAAAAAAAAAAAAAAAAAAAAATTGTTTCCTTATGTTTAAAGTGAACCCTCTGTGTTTCATTTTTGTGACTGCTGCCTCTGGCTCTGTCACTAGACAACACTGAAAAAAGCCTGACTCAGTCCTCTTTTCAACCTCCCTTTGGGTATTTATATTCATCAACTAAATGCATTCTCCCAAATATTCTCACCTCTAGGGCAAACTGTCACAGATCTCTGTCTTTCCTCATAGGAGACAAGCTCATTCATCTCACTGTCTTGTCCTCCTGCCATACACAAACATTTTTCTTTATGAGGATCTTATGGGAGACAGTGTTGAAGGCATTACCGAAGTCCAGGTAGAAAAGATCTACTGCTCCCCCTCATCTACCAGGACACTCACATTCCTACCAGTAGGAAAATCTATGCCAGAATTAGAAACTAGCATAAGAGATCTAGGCACTGCAATTTACTTTTAATCTTTATAATCCAAAAGAGAATATGGAAAATGACATTTTGCACAGTTTTTGAAAAAATAGGCAGAATACTCATAACCAAAATACATGATTTTTTTTCACGCTACTTGAACTTTTAAAAACAAAAGATTAAATAGTATGTCACACTTCTGCAGATATTTGTCTGTTATTTGATTTTTATGTTGTCTTTTACTGAAATTAAACTATTTCCATATTGCTATCAGGCTATGTAGAACAAAATGAGAACTTTTCTCCCAGAGTTTGAAAAGAATTGGATAATAGTTACTAGATATCATTATCTTCACTTTACTAATGAGGAAGTAGAGACATACTTCTTTTGCTGAAAATCACAAACTTGTCATTATCTTTTCCTAATGTTCATTTATCCAGTTAGGGTAAAATGCCTCCCTCAAAAAATGCCTCCTGTATAGATACAAAAAGTGTATTTATAAGATGAAAAGTATACTCGCACTTGCATTCTTTGTCTGCATGAATAATCAGATATTTGCAGATGCCTAAGCCTATCTCTCATCTGTGCAGGTATATCCTTCCTTTTCTGTGTTCAGTTGCTGTACCTCATTTACTGGAAAAGTAGTTACATTTTAAGGACTTTTTTTGGGAAAATTGACCGGTTTATTTATTAAGTATCCATATATATATATATATGTATTACATAAATACATTTTATCCAAAACAATGATGCAGTGAACTTTACTAAAATTGCTTTTTTTATAATCTAACTGAAACCATAGAACACATGAGTTTGCAGTGGAGTTTAATTAAAAATGTAATTATTACTGAAATTATTAAAATTATACTGCAATAGTGTGAGCACCCATTTAAATGTGGAATTTGTAGGACTACTTAGATCATATCATATAATTCTCCTGTATAGGTTTTGTATAGTTCTTAATACTACATTTTAAAATAATTATTAAAATGGAACCACATGGCAGAATTAATTGTTGCAGAAAAATCACAGAATCCCTTGAAGACCATCTGGTTTCAACCCTTCTGCCATGGACTGGGATGCCACCCACTAGATCAGGTTGCTCAGGGCCACACCAAGTCTTATTTTTCATTTTACTTCAGCAATAAGCTACGAAAAATCTTTAGCATCAGAGTCACTCAGTGCATACAGGCTAGCAAGTCTTAAATCCATAATGTACCAGAAGGAAGTGGAGAAACAGTGGCTATAGTGACAGTGTGTGGCTGCACTCTGCTGGATTGCAGGCGTTTAATTTAGGTGGAAACCAGACCATCCACCAAGATGGTGCGTTACTGTAATTCTTTGCTGTTTCCTAACATTCAGTGCAACTGTGTTGACATAAGAAGTATCTCAGGGTGATGCCACCCAGTTCTTTAGATTCTGAACTACTCCTTCTCTGATATTCACCTGATGTTAATTCATCTAGTCTAGGTTTTCTTTGAAATGGACGGAGCTTTAAGAAAAAAATGTTACTCTGATACAAAAGCAATCAGTACCTTGCAAGTCCGAGACAACATGAAATTTAAATGTTTGTTTGTTAGTTTCAGAGTAGAGAAATAGACATTTCTTTGAATGTTTATTTATATTTTCTCAACCTTACCAGTATTAAAATAGAATCAAAGTATTGCTACATATTAGAAGAACTTTCTTGTATTTCATAGGAATATTAAATGGGCAAGACTCTAATTGTTAGACAAGCAGTTGTTGCATAATAAGAGTTGGAAAAGTATAAATGAAAAGATGAAAATGCCCTTTATAAAATCCTGATCACCTAAATATAATGAAAGGCAGAATAAGAACCAGACAGTAAGTAGCCTGTACATAACAAAGTTTAAAACAATGTGTATTGCTACTCTTGGTTCTTTATTCTTTACCCTTTAGGGAAAAACAGTTATAATCTTTGAGAACAATAAAAACAAAGATGTTTAAATCCAGTAAATTAGATTAAAATTATGGATAGTGGACATATTGAGAAAAATGTAGTCATAACTACTACAAATTTAATTTTGTACAGTTACACTGAATACTATTAAATAAAGAGATTAAATTCATCTATCTTTAAAATACTCCAGTTTCAACTCCCTCCTATTTCTAGATTTAATTTTACTCTTCTGAGTGTAACTCTTAACATTGGCCCAACTCAGTTGAATAAATAAGGAATTTCCTGTGCAATCAAGTGCAGAATGTTGTATAATGTATGCAGGCATCTCTGCTCCAAGCTTTCTATTTCTCTTCCTAAGTATGAGGCAAATTCCATTGTTCCCTCTAAAGTAAGAAACTGACACTACAAAACAAGGGAACAAATGGTCCAAATAAAAAGACCTACATTTACATTTCTCCAAGACTAAATGAAAAGAAAGATAACTGAAATAAAATTAGGTGGATTATTTACATCTTTATCAGAAAAGATACATTGAATGTATTAAAATTATTTTTTAAACAGGTTTTATATTTGTTTTATATTTGTTTTCATTGGAGGACATTGGTGCTTTGAAGATGTGTAAAGCTGAGGTTCTGTGTATTTGTAGTAATTAAAAAGTCCATGAAACCATATCAGAGGGTTAGGATTCTATGCTTGAATCCTGGCCAAATTCCAGTTTAAGCAATTGTACTCTAGATACTTCAATTGGAGCTGTTGCATGCTATTAAGCAGTTCAAATGCTTCATCTTGGAATATTTCACTAGTGTATTAAACTATCACTGTTTGTCCCTAGTCTATGTATTTGGCTGACTGGTGTTCTGCTCAGAATCACAGGATTGGTTCTTGAATCTGCAGTGTTTTGGGAGACTTTAAGGAGAAATATGTAATGAAATCTATTTTATTTCCAACCATTCCATAGACTGTTCACAGTATTTATTGTTAAGTGAACTTTAAACAGCAAAAGAAGAATACTTTAGGATTTTTAATTCACAGTAAAGTCAATTAGCCTCAGAAACTTGAAAATAACTCTTTGCTTAAAGAGTTACCTTCTTATATACAAAATTTTTGAGAGTAAAATGGAAACAGTTGTATTTGAAAACAACTTAACATTAGTCTAATTAAAATCTTAAAAGTTTAATGAAGTTCTTAATAGTCCAATACTACATAGAGAAAAAAAAAAAAATCCATTGCAAAAATAATCTTTTTAGAGAGGAAAAAAGATCCTCATAATAACAATTATACTCTCTTGTATCTATATTTTCTCTCTGTCATCACATTAAATCATCTAGTGTTCCTCTGTACCTTAAGGTCAGCATTTCCAGCTTTATCCAAGAAGATGTTTGAGGGAACCTACAACCATCAGCATCCAGAGTTCCTCACTGTGAGGAAGGAGGGTGGTGATGTTGGAGATAGGGTTTGTACCTCCTTGGTCCCGAGCCTACTGTATCGAACCTTTATAATTTAACACAATCAATCTAACATATTTCTTTACCGGTCCATGGTTTCATGCTATGTCCTATCCTATCCTATCCTATCCTATCCTATCCTATCCTATCCTATCCTATCCTATCCTACCATCTTATCTATCGTATCCTAATCATTAGAGGCACTTAATTAAGACAACTTTTGTGTTTCTTGTAAGCACTTTTTCCAGATCTTTCTACTTATCCTAACATGCTTGATTTTGATGCTGTCTGATCTCAACTATATTGAGACATAGACCCAATAATGAGTTAAATATATTAATCCTGTTTCTGACATGTATTAATATGAGGTACGAATATCTCTTTTTATATTGTACAGAAAGAGACGTATTTTCTTACAATGTATTTTCGGTGGGTATTATTTTGTTTTTAAAGAGTATAATTGAGTGTTAGAAATAAGAAAAAAATGTTTCTTTACAGTCTTGTAACTGTAAGATTCTTTCATTTTTGGTAAAAACAGGAAAAATGAAAAAAGAATCAGCTTTGCAGAAACAGCATGTGAGGTTATTTATTTTATTTGTTTGTTTTATTTTATTTCATTTGTTTGTTTCACCCAGTAGATCTGATTTTAAAGTTACTTTGGTTTAGTTGCTATTCCAGTACTATAGTTTTAGAGATCCAAAGCTCCGCGGTATTTAAAGAAACTTATGCCTCCCTCAGCCCCAGTTAATCAATAGATTAATCCTAATCAATAGGTTAATAGGTGCCATATAATGAAATCATATGTAATCATCTGAAAAATCATTCTCTAGCCCCAAAAATTCACAAATCATTTTCAAAGTCATAATAACATTTTTTCAGTATTATTTACAGTAGTTAAAAATAAGATATATGTAATTAGAAAAAAATATAAAGACAGAGTGAAGTCTCATATATATATAAATGTTTGTGTAAGATTTTGCAGATTTAATAAAAAACCCAAGATATTTATTAGGCTGCAAATACTTTGTATTTGGGGAGGCAAAGGAAGTGAGATCTGTAGAAAAATGAACATACAATAATTCTAAGCATGTGTTTCTGATGTGAAAACCAAAGTGGTTTTTGGCCACACAATTCAAGTGGCATAATGAAGCAAATGGTACTACAAGTTTCTCTTTGCTTTGTTGTAGGATTTTTCATTATATATTTTTTTTTTTTTTAAGTTAAATTATACTTTAGGGATACGTAATGTGATGTAACAGTTTCATTCCTTCTTTTTAATGACCTGTGGACAGCTGAATTTGTCTCTACGTTTAGAAGAGACAGTTTGGACTATTTCCATTATGAAAATAAGAAAGAAGTTAGGAGTGATGAAGAGAATCTCTTACACTGGTATGCAGAATTCAGACTAGAAAGCCTGTTTATCAGTTTAATTGATACCTGTTTGTAAACCTGGTGTGCACTTAATCTACTGACTTTCAGTGTAGTGGCTAGATTGAGATCTCACACTGATTGACACAACTCCTCATTAATACTCCCTTGCCAGCTCATAAATTCTTTATTAATTTGTTGCTTTCATATTATTTTTTTCCATTCTCAAAAACTGGGTTTAACTCTGCACGCTGACCATAGACTATCCAATGTCTATTAGGTTGTCCTGTAAGTCTCCCTACTCCCTACCCTAACTCTGTAGTCAAATCTTTTTCTATCACCTGTATTCTTTCCTATGTTTTTTCTACAATTTCAAGACAGCCACAAGTATCTAGTTTGGTTATATAGTCTTTTTCTTTCTCTTGGATTCTAAGGTATCTATAACATAGGCAAATAGATCTGTTTCTGCAAATAAAATGCAGTGACTTAAGTTTGAAGGTGAATCCCCACATTTAATAGGATGAGTCTCACATCTAGTATAATTAAAAGCTGAAGAAACAACAGTGAAAGATTACTGATGGAGAGACATGGTAAATTGCTTCATTCATACAAAAAAATATGCTAGTTCAATTTCTGTTGCTTTTCTCTCTACAGATTTTGAATGTGTTTTCACCTGATTGTGGAGAGTTACATTTTAGCAGAAAGCGATGAGTAGTTAAAAGTTTTAGTTCTTATTCATATATACACATCTGAAAAAGGAAATCCAATCCAGTTTATCTTTAGTAGAGGCTTCTAACACTGCTGTGCAATCGACATATAATGATATGAGGGAATTCACAGGCTTTTAAACAAATTTTGAAGCCAATTTAGATAGGCATTAGGTATCTATCTATCTGCTGTATCTATACCATTATGCAGAGAAGAATATAACATTTATTGGGTAGGTGAGAAACTAAGCAAAAGGAAGTCTGATTTTGTAGTCTAGTTTTAGAGAGACTGCCTTGGGAGGGAAAAGTGCTTTTGTCTGGTGTGTTCTTCCACTTTTCCTTGTGAATTTTATTCAGTAACTTTTAAATGCAAATGCAAAGGAGTCCTTGAGGAGTAGGAGGATTTCCTTAACTGGGAATCTAGCATGTACAGTACTAAAGCGTTATTAAAATACATGTACAACACCAAAAGGTGTCACAAATGTTCCACTGAAGGTGGGCATAGATTAATCAGTTATGTCTTGTGCAGGCTAAACAATGAGAGCAAAAGCAGGATCATATTCATGCAGAGCAGTTAAATGGAGACAGAAAATCAGGACCCCTCTGAAATCTTGGAAGTGATGCATTCTAACATTTTAGAGTCATACAGGTCTAGACTTGACCTCTCCAACCTACTCCTAAGTAATTAATAAAATATCAAGATGCAGTAAAAACAAACAGGATGAAGATGGTGAAAAGAAAAAGAAAGAGAGAAAGAGAGAGAAGAAAGAGAGAAGA
>VXAY01001310.1:97432-126823 GCA_013399855.1 Oxyruncus cristatus | reverse complement strand
AGAAAGAAAGAAAGAAAGAAAGAAAGAAAGAAAGAAAGAAAGAAAACACACCAATCCCCAAAGCAAAACAGAGAGAAAATATGTCTTTTAAATGTTCCCAAACTTGGTATCATCTTTTAAATGGGAATATAGGACTTAATTAATGGATGGAGTTAATATTAAACAAATAATTATAATATTTAATAATTTTAATAAAATGGTGCAATTTGTTTTATAGCATTTTTCCTTCATAAGATAAAATGACTTACCTTTCAAAATCAGTTTTTATTCTAAGAAAACATACATGCCACAGTTATAAAACTTCGTCAACTAGTGCAGGTTACTCCTTGGTTCTGCTCACCCACTGAACTGCACTGTAGAAGTGTTAAATCAGTCCCAGGACCTCTTTCAGAGAAAACCTTCAGAGTGTTTTAGAACAAAACTCAGGTGTAATTCTGATGACAATTAAGTGCGATGACTGCTTTCAGCATTCTGTGTATCTCAGAAACCGCGCAGTCTTTCAACATTATCCCAGCAGTCTTTGAACACTATCACATGCCCTTATGCTACGTTTTCTGGTAAGTGGTTATTTCACAGTATTCCAGACAACCTCAACTGCAATAAAACCCAAAAAATAATGGATAAGCTATCCGAGAAGACCTATGGGGCCATTATATTTAATTCAAAGGAATACTTTATAAGTACTAGATCTTGTAAGTATGGCAGCAGGCTGTCAAGGTAGTGGCTACAAATATCTCTGCACTATTTGACCTGGGGGAGCAGAATCATTAACCACATTTAGATGTGTAGATTTCACTATGGCTTTCCATTCATGTACTGCTGAGGAATATGTGTGTGTGCTCCTGTCACTACCTGGGGCTGCTTTTATGATTTGGTGCTGAGGTGGGGATGAGTGTTACACTTTGGGACATTTGACTCAGATAATGAATGTCCTGCTGCTAAGACTGCACCTCTAAAGACCCTTGGGTAGCTTGCACCAGGTTGTTGGCTCAAATGTTAGCACTGGGAATAAGAGTAGGCAGGTTGTGGGACAGTATGGACACAAAATAAATGGATACAAGGTGGCTGTGAATAAATTTAGATTACACAGAATTAGTATTGGTCAGATAAATGAGATTCTGGAAATCTCTCTCTGTGAGAAATAGAGGACAAAAAAATATAAATTGAGAAAGGTTCAATTAATTTTTTTTTAACTTTAAAAGATTATATGCCCTGATTTTGTGCAGTAACAAAAGTTTTTACCAAGTGAGTATAAGGTCCTTTACAACTTATGTACAGTGGTTCCTTGGGGTTTTTTTAAGTGTTTAACAAGAAAGAAAATGTACAGAACTAGATGAGCTATAGAACAATTTTACAACTCATTGATTGGAACAGTTTTGCACTCTGTCCTTCTGAGATTCGAAACACAGACAGAAGAGCTCAAAGTTAAAATAAAATTACCTTATTCATATGAATAATTCTATATTCAGAAGTCCTCTTGAGGATTATTAGAAGAAAATAAGAACATCATTATGAGCCATGTTAAAATGGAGATGATAGGTGATGGATTAAACAGAGGAGAGAGGTCAGAAGTGAAAAGTGAGAACTCTGAGTCATTTACATTAAAATAGTTGGAACCATGAGGAATTTATGCAGAAATATCACACCAGGAAAGAAAAGTAGAGAGTCACAAATTGGAAGAGAATCCAGTGAGAGAGATGTTATGTACCTTAAAGTACAAAAAAATTACCGTTGAGAAACCATGAGCCCAAACTCCTTAGCTGTAGAGGCAGGCTTTCTTTTTCATCTTCCTTTATCTACCTGTGTATACTATGTTAGAGATCCTTTCTGTTCAAGAAAATATTATCCTCTACACTGACATACAATTTTTTTGGTCTTTGGCTACCCCATCCATGATGTGATAGACAAAAACTATTGCCAACTTGTGTGTTTTACTTGCAGAAGAAGGTGCTAGAAATTAGAAGAGGGATGGCACAGAGAGTCATTCTTAGAACAGCAACCCTATGTCTATTTGTTAGTTATGCAATGCTCATAGCATTAAGATCAATTGTCAAAAAAAGAAGAAGAATCTATTGAATAATGAAAACACTAGAGAAATATTTTGAAAGTTATGAGATTTTTACATGCTTGAAAAGCACTGTACACAAAACAATGTTTAAGTACAAGATTCACTGCAAGTGGATTCAATAGGAGTGTTTGTACAGTATTACATCCATAAAGCATGTCCTCCATGACACAATTATAAATTTTAAGGGAAATGCATTTTAGTAGGTAGGAATGCCAGCATTCAAATTACTATAAAATTAGATTGAGTACAAAAGAAAGGAAACCACAAAAGCAAAGCATAACACAGAAAGTCCCTATGGATAAAAGTAAATATGAGAGACAGTGAAATTTCAGAAAGGTTCTGATTCAACAAAACTTAGGAAAAAAATTCATCATAGCTAGAGTTTTAAAACTCAACTGAATCTGATATTTTCAGCATATATAAAATGTATTTGCAATAGTGGTACAATGTACTTAGAAAAAAGAAAAGGGGGAACTTATATCAAAATGAGTGTAAGATGTATTGGGCTTTTGTGTCAAGGCTTTGTGCATGGAGGGGGTGGTGGTGGTGGAGTCTCTGTTTGGTACCGGGGTTGCTTCTGTGAGAAGCTGGTAGAAGCTTCCCTGTGTCCAACAGAGCCAATGCCAGTCACTTCCAAGGTGAATCCACTACTGGCCAAGGCTGAGCGCATCAGTGACAGTAGCAACACCTCTGGGGATAATAGATTCAAGAAGGGAAGGGAAGAAACATGCAGCAACAATTAAAAACAGAGAGAACAGTGAAAATATGTAAAAGAAACAGACCTGCAGACACCACGATCAGCGAAGAAGGAGAGGTAAGAGGTGCTCCAGGCAACAGAGTAGAGATTCCCTTGCAGCCCGTGGTGAAGACCATGGTGAGGCAGGCTGTGCCCCTTTAGCCCATGGAAGTCCAGGGTAGAGCAGACATCCACTTGAAGCATGGAAAGGACTCTGCTGGAGCAAACTGATGCCTAAAGGTGGCTCTGACCCCTTGGAGGTTTTGTGCTGGAGTAGGCTTCTGGTAGGACCTATGGACCCAATGGAGGACACTGTGCTGAAGCAGATTTGCTGGCAGGACTTGTAATCCTGTAGGGGACCCATGCTGGAGCAGTCTGCTCCTGAAGAACTGCTCCCCGTGGAAAGGGACCCACTCTGGAGCAGTTTGTGAAGAACTACAGCCAATGGCAAGGACTCACATTGGAAAAGTTCATGGAGGACTGTCTCCCATGGCAGAGACCCCATGCTGGGGCAGTGAAAGAGTGTAAAGAGTCCTCCCCCTGAGGAGGAAGGAATGGTAGAGACAGTGTGTGATGAACTGACCGCAGCCCCCATTCAGGTCCCTCTAGCCACTACAGGGGAGGAGGTAGGGAAAACTGGGAGGGAAGTTAAGTCTGGGAAGCAGGAAGAAGTGGAGAGAAGGTGTTTAAAGATTTGTTTTTATTCCTCATCATCTTACTTTGATAATAAATTATTATCCCCAAATTGTGGCTTGTTTGACCATAACAGTAATCTCTGAGTGATCTCTTCCTGTCCTTATCTTGATCCATGAGCATTCTGTTATATTTCCTCTCCCTTGTCCAGCTGAAGATGAAAAGTGATAGAACGGCTTTGGTGGGCACCTGACATCCATCCGGGGTCAACCCACCTCATAAGCACATACCTTTATGTGCAGCTGTATAGTTCTTCTTGTCCAATACGTGCATTCCAAAGGGAAAGTTGTTTCCATGATCCTTCATTAGGCTACCACCATTTTTCATATCATACTTAGGCATTCAGTTTTACCTTCAGCTAAAATGGTTTTCGTTTTCTCTTCTTCTCCATCAAATATATGTGACTTTCCTAGGTCACATAAAAGCTCAGTAAGTTGTGCACGTCTCCTCAGGGGACAAAGTCAGGTTTTCAAAGTGCTCATGAAAAGCAAACAAATGTTGGAGTCCCTCACAGAGAAGTCTTCATTAGTACTGTCTGACCTTAAAAAAACCCAAAACAGTTAGTCTCTGAGCTCCTCAGCAGAATCAGAGACCTCCTGTCTCTTCACAGATCTCTCACCGATTTTCTCTTTCAAACACATTATTTCTCAGTACTTTGATGCCTGTGTCCTGAGTTCACAAATTCACATATATATCAGAGCTTACTCTCATCAGTTTTGTTTCAGACAAGTGGGATTTGCCTTTGGTATTGCTTACAGAAAACACTGAAAGAATAAAGATTACATTATTGGAGTGAGGAATCATACTACCTTTAACACATCTTCTGATTTTATACCTTTAGGCATCATTATTTCTGTGAAACCAGGAAGTGCATGAAGAGAAGATTTCCCTTTCTTTCATTTTCCCAGAAAACAATGTAAGGGCTAGTAACATTTTATTTAATCCTTGAACTTTTACAAGCTTCTGTCCTTTTGAGATTTCCTACTCTTCTATTGCATTAACAACACCTTTTACAGCTTAGCTCCCACATACGTAGGCATTGACACTGTGGAACTGCAGTTCACAGACTTGTCTTCAAGGACCAAGAGAGATATTAGACCTATCTTTTTATGGTAAGTAAAAAGTAGTGGCTATGTATGATGAGATTTTGTGATTTTCCTAACAAAATGTTTTTGTATTCATGTGGACAAGCTATCTGATAAGATGCATAAGCATACTCTGGTTAAGTTAAGACTCAGCAGCAGATGTATCAGTCTCTTTCCTTTGTCTTGTAATATTTTGCCCAAATTATTCCTCATCATGTATTTTCATTGATATTCTGCCACATCTCTCTGCCAAATATCCTGCTGATGTTTCTATCAATAAAAAGCATCTGACCACAGGAAACAACACCCCGCCACTAATTTTTACAAGCTCCCTTTCATTTGACTAAATAAGAGTCAACCATTAATTCAATTTGAATCCTGTACTGATAAAAGGTAATTATAAAAAAGACGATTATCCATAAGTAGAAAACAAAAATTCCCAAATATGAAAACTGTTTTCTACAATGTCAGATAACTCTCAGTTTGAATAGGGGCAAACTTTCATTTTATCCAGCTATATAGGAGAGCCACTCAGCAGATATTAATTATATTGGAGAAAATCTAATCTGATTGCTGTAACCTGTGAATGGATTTAATGTTTTATTGTTTCAAAGGGTGGGTTGAAACTTTAATCTTGGCTTTTGAATTGTGGTATAAGTTTAATATCTACAGAGTTTGAAATCCAAACTAAAACACTGGAAAGCCAAAAAGTTCTCTTATCAGTTCCTTACCCAAGGACTACCCTCCTTGCAAGTACTTGAAAAGATAAAACACAATCAGATAAAATAATATGGACATTAGTTAAAATTATCACAGGAAAGGACTTTGTAAACAAATAAGCTAAAATTACTTCAGTGACCACATTTTTTTCCTATCAGTGAAACAGAAGATGGAAAATATTTGGTAGTATCTGCCAATTTCACTGATAATCATTTTCCTAGACAATCACACTGCAAAAAATTGCCTATCAGGAATGTGTTCCACTGAATGCTGAAACCCTAAATAATCCATGCTCCATTACATTACATTTTTTTATACACCTCATGGAACTCCAGAAAGACAGTACTGAAGAGCAGAAGTTCCCTATGTCTTTGAATTTTTCCTGGTCATTCTAAGACATGTTAAACTTTTCCTAATTTATTGGCTCAGGTATCAAATATTAGATGCCTAGATCCTTTATTTGAGTGTGTCCATTGCTGTTGCTACAGTTCAGAACTCTCTCTCAAATGGAAGTTTTTGGCAGATTTTTCAACATGCTGTCTCTTAACTTTCTGTACAAGGTGATCCAGGAATACCTGGGATCCATGAAGAATATTGGTTTCTTGAAAATATTATCATCAATAAGATAGAATTCAATTTTCACCTGGGAACCTCTTTGGAAGACTTACTGTTGAAAATGTAAGCTCACATACAATAACTTTATGTAATTGGTGTCAGCAGGGCAATTGCAGTAGGTCAGTTTGCCAAAAGACCACTCTGTACCAAATTTTTTTAGTTTCATCAATGAAATGGACTGCAGAGTAGAAATGGATTTTGCGAGTGTCCATTTTCCTTTCTGATCCTTTGGCTCTGGCTTTTACATAAATACTTTAAAAATAAATGCTAAGCACTATGCACTGACAGCCATAGATTACTGAAATATCTTCAAATTTGTCTGTCTTGCAGAAAGACTAGACAAGCAATTCCTAAATAAGTTGTGTTTTAATCCCAGCTGGCAACTAAGCACCACAGAGCAGCTCACTCATGCCCCTCCCACCCCCACCCCCTGGTCTCCACTGGAATGTGGGAGAGAGAAAAGTGACAAAACTCATGGGTTGAGATAAAGACAGTTTAATAGGTAAAGAAAAGCCGTGCACAAAATCAGAGCAGAACAAGGAATTAAGTCACCACTTACCATGGGCAGGCAGGTGTTCAGCCATCTCCAAGAAAATAGGGCTCCATCATGAGTAATCATTACCTGGGAAGAAAAATGTAATCATTCCAAACAGCCCACCTTCCTCCTTCTTCCCCCAGTTTTATAACATTTGTCTGTGGAGGAACTACAGGCCTGTTAGCCTAACCTCAGTTCCTGGAAAAAATTATAGATAAGGTTACACTGTGCACTGTTGAAAGGCATTTAAAGAATAATACCATCATTTAGTCACAGTCAACATGGGTTCAAAAAGGGGAAAGTTCTATCTGACTCATTTGATATCCTTCTGTGATAAGGTCACCTACACAGTGGATGAAGGGAAGGGAGTAGATGTAGTATTTATACATTTTAGTAGGGTTTTGATATTATCCCTCACAGTATCTTTCTGGACAAGTTGCCTAGCTGTGGGATGAGCAAGTTCATGGTGCATAGGAACTGGCTGAAGAGCAGTGCTCAAAGGGTTGTAGTGAATGGGGCTACATCCAGCTGGTGACCAGTCACCAGTGGTGTTCCTCAGGGTTCAATTCTGGGACAGTTCATTTTAATTTTTTTATCAATGATCTGGAAGCAGAAGTTAAATGGATCATTAGCAAATTTGCTGATGAAACCAAACTGGGAGGTACTGTTGACTCTCTTAAAGCACAAAATGCCTTGCAGAGAGATATAGCTATATTGGAGCACTGGGCAATTATTAATGAGACAAAATTTAACAAGTCCAAGTAACTTGGAGAGGGAGGTGCTGATCTCTTCTACCTGGTAGCCGGTGATGGGACACATTGAACAGTTTAAAGTTGCACCAAGGAAGGTTCAAACTGGACATTAAGAATCATTTCTTTACTGACAGTTGGTCTAACATTGGAACAGGCTTCCTAAAAAAAAGGTGGCTGATGCTCCAAGTCTGTTTAAAAGGCATTTGGCAACTCCATTAATTGCATGCTTTAATTTGATTAGTCCTGAATTGGTCAAGCACTGGACTAGATGATCCTTACTTGTGCCTTTCAACTGAAATAGTTTTATTCTGTTCTGTTCTATTCTATCTAATGCTAAATCTCTACAGTTTTATGTTAATGCTTTATATTGGTGATGACTGATGACCACGTAAAGTGCTTCCTGGGCAACAAGCATGAACAGGAGCAGGGAAGTGATTCTGCCCCTGTACTCAGCACTGGTGAGGCCACACCTGGAGTGCTGTGTCCAGTTCTGGGCCCCTCAGTTCAGGAAGGATATTGAGGTGCTGGAGCAGGTCCAGAGAAGAGCAACCAGGCTGGTGAAGGGACTTGAACACAAGTCCTGTGAGGAGAGACTGAGGGAGCTGAGGTTGTTTAGCCTGGAGAAGAGAAGGCTCAGGGGAGACCTCATCACTCCCTACAACTCCCTGAAAGGAGATTGTAGCCAGGTGGGGGTTGGTCTCTTCTCCCAGGCAACCAGCAGTAGGACAAGAGGGCATGGCCTTAAGCTGTGCCAGGGGAGGTTTAGGTTAGATATTAGAAAGAAATTCTTTACAGAGAGAGTAATCAGTCATTGGAATGGGCTGCCCAGGGAAGTGGTGGATTCTCCGTCCCTGGAGGTTTTTAAGATGAGACTGGATGTGGCACTTAGTTCCATGGTCTAGTTAGCATGGTGATGTTGGATCAGAGGTTAGTCTTGATGATCTCTGAGGTCCTTTCCAACCTGTCTGATTCTGTGACTCTGTGTGATTCTGTGAAAAATAGCTGGTCCTGAAGAAATTACTCACTGCACTTCAATAAAACTCCCCAATATAGTTTTCTTCTCCTTAATCTCTAAACTCAGAGCATAGAATCCAAAGCATGTGAGTAATCTCTGAATGATTTGCTTACTTTCAGATGGCTGAACCCTTGATATAAGCACTGTTGGAATAGATGGTGTATTCTCTTGAGCTTTAGATTTAGAGAAATGTTGGTGAGGGATTCTGAGGTCCTTTCCAACCTGACTGAACTGAAAAGAAACTGAAAAGTTTTGGTGTGACTCACTTGATGTATGACTTTCTACAACTATGTAACAATACTAGATACAGTTACATTACAAATGCCTAGAACAGAGAAAACATGATACCATTCCCTTTCCCCTCATTATGGAATATTTAGAACACGATTCATCTGCATTAACTAATGTATTTAAATGTTAGGGGTTGGATTGAGTTTGAGACTTCATGCTTCTAAAATTAGTCATGGGATCCAGTTGGCTAATGCTGGCAACTCATTTATTCAGAGAGACATTCTGTAGGAATAGATACATTCCTGGNAGGGAAGTTCTCAGCCTTGCTCTCTGGTATGTGAGGAGAGAGAGATAGCCCTGACATACACGGAGGCCTTGGGAAGGTGGGGGGAGGGAGAGAGAGAGAAGACAGAAAAAGCCTTGGAGCAGGAGGAACATTGCCTTTGGCTCCTGAAGGCTCCATGTGTGCAGCATTGTATAAAAACGTGATCCTTGCATCTGAAATAAACTTTTTTTTTTTTTTTTTTTTAAGCCTTCCGCTGCCTTGGCATTCTTGGGAAGAATACCTGCATACATTTACCTTACGTATTCAGATGACAAACTGTAGATAACCTTAAAATGAGATATCAGATCCCAACACTATTAATTATAGGGCAGTTTCTCAGAGGCAAATCAAAGTATCAAAAGTCATTGGAAACTCCTTACGGTATTTGAGACATTTTCATTAAGCTAGACTTGCACATGACCTCTGCCCTCACAGGTCAGCAACTGGAGCTCAAGCAAGATAGTATTCTATGTCAAATTGCACTGAAAACTAAGGCAAACTAGGGAATTTTGACCATTCATCTAAGCTCTACATCTGTCATAGAAGCTTAAATATATATATATATATGCAGACATAGTTAGATATTTGGAGTCTGTATTTTAAGCCCACCTTAAAAGTTTAAGACATTCTTGCTCAAGAACTTTCTGTACTTTCTACTTCTGAAAGTTTTTTATGGCAACCCAGTAATTAGTAAAAAATATGGGTGAATGGTTTTGTTTTGTTTATTTGTTTCTTTAATTCTCAATCTGATTTGCAATGGAAATAATTTTTTACTTCTCTATCCTGATTTGGGTCAAGGACAGGGTTAATTTTTTTTAGTAACTGTGAGGGGCAGAGCCCAGAGGCGTGTGGGCATGGTGAAGACCCTAATTTTATTCAATACCATCTTACATCATTACCAGGGTGGGGAAAGGACTTTCTCACTTCAGAGAAGAAGGGTGTCCCTTTCCAAGCTGGGAGAGCTAGTGTGTTAGGCATAGGGTCTGTCCACAATTGTTTCATTGTCCCGGGCTTGGTGAGCATTTTGCATGTGAATCACTCTCTCTTTTTTACGCCTTTGTTATCAATATTGTTGCTGTTAGTGTTCATTTTAGTATTTAATTCCTGTTTCCAGTAAAATCATTCTTATCTCAACACATGATTTTGCTCTTGCAATGCTCAAATCCACCCCCCAGGAAAAGGGGGGGAAGTGAGGGGGAGTGAACAAGCGGCATTTGGTTTGGGAGAGTCTCGGTGGGGGGCACTGAACTGGGGACTGTCATTCCTAAATTACAATAGTCTCCCATGTACTAAGACTGTCTAAACAGTCTAGATTGATATTTTGAATTGAGATGCTAATTTCATTCACAGAAAACTGACCAGCATGAAACAATCACATAAATATATATCTGCACTCAAGTCCAAAGATTTGTTAAATTTCAGGTTAATGGTTTACACTTTTAATTTTCCTCGTATTCACTTTTCCTGTAGTCCTATGTGATTGTTTCACATGTATCCACAGTCCTAGATGTCATACCTATTTCACAATCCTGATATGGTTATGAGAGAAGTTTCATATCACATCCAAGTAGAAGTCCAAAACTCCCCTGGTTGTAAAGGATCAGTAAGGTTGTTCAGTCAGCTGACCTGTATAGGTTCAGCACAGTACTCCGAACACAGAAAGACTTCTGTTTTGCCTTCTCTTTCTAGTCTCTACTCAAGCACTGTAATGATATTTATTTTGAGAGAAATATATTAACATCTCTACAAATTGTTCAAGGATGGGAGTATTACATTTCTCTAGATCTGACTGTGGGCTGCAAGAAAAAGGGGTAGCTCTTTTCACTCTTCTTTAACCTTCTTGTAGCTGCTTGATCCTTCTGTCTTTCTTGTGTCAGAATATGCCATGAAAAATTATTTCCATCAGAAGCAATAGTCAAACATTTGTTTCAGTGAAGGGCTCCAAGACACAGTTTTCTGCATTGTGTAAGACAAAAACTTTTATTTTGAAAAGGACTTCTGTTTTCCAGTTAAACGCAATGAATACTTTTGAAAACCACTTAAAATATAATAACATATTAAAATTCTCTAGTTTATTAAATGGTTGATCATACCACCAGTCTTTTAAGAATGGATCTGGGAATTTACAAAGTAAGTTAACAGCCGTATTAGCATGAAATTAATGATCATTTCTCCTAATTAATATCTCTTTAATGTACATTACTGTTTTCATTAATCTCTTAAACTTGCTGTAATAAATCTGTTTGCAACTCATTATCGTAGCTTAAAGTCTCTATGTGGGTATCTACAATAGATTTGCCAAATAAAATTTATTATTTTATTTTCTAATTTGTTCCTTTTGTTGTTGTTGTTTTGGCTTCTGTACAAAGAATGAAACAACTTTGGTTTCTGTTTAAAATCTTAAAACAACACTACTCAAATTGGTGATACAGAAAATGTGGAAATAGTTGGGGGGGGGGAAAGTAGGGTCACCTTCTAGTGCTTTAGTTAGCTTAGACTGTATATCAAAGCTGCTTTCGTTTCTTGTCCCTATTACATTTATTTTCCCCTTTGTTACTTTTCTCTTCATCTGTGTATTTGAAAACCTTTGTTGTTATAAGCTTACTGTTTTTCCAGCAGACAACTGACATTAATAGCAACATCACACCATATTGTGCATCACAATTCTTGAAATAAAGGTTATCAAAAGGAATTGCCAGCGGCCCTTTACATACCTCAAATTTATATAGAGTATTTTGATTAGAAATAAACCACTTCTGATCGGTGCTAATCTGATCAGAACAAACAAAAAAACCCCAACATTTTCAACCTGTGTAATGGTTTCATGGATGTCAACAATATTTTATTATCTTGATAGTGAAACTTGGAAGTTAAACACTCCACAAACATTTCATAATTTTCAAATTTTGCTTTGGAGTTTCACTTTTGTTTTCATTATTATTGTCAGTGGTCCAAGCCTCGAAAACTTTTGGGACATTTATCAAGTCCAGTTCTCATTTGTTGCTTGTGAAGTGAGGCAGTTATTGAGATTTAAGAGAGTCAGTTAAGAAATTGACTCTATCTAGAAGAACATGGTATGTTACTGTTCCATTCCTTCTTAGTAGTGTGGCACTTAGGAAGCTACTTAAGGAGTTCATCCCTTCCAGGCATGGATGCTTGGTGTTTTTAACTCTTTTTTTTTCTTTTTTTTTCCTGAAACAGTAAACAATATATATTTGGTGTCTCTGCAATCATTTGACAGAGAACCATGTTAACTCACTATGATTCTAGTTAATAAAGCTTATATCAGAGCTGTCCTAAAACGTACTTGCATTATTTAACACTTGGAACTGACATTGTCTTCTAAAGAACATATTCATGGGTAAATTACTCAGTTTTAAATCTTTTCAGTGATTTGTCATTGTCTCTTCTTCCAGAGAGATTCTTGTATTCACATAAATGAATTATACTTATCTATACTGAAAAACATAACTCTCACAGAGAATACAATATTCTGTTCGTAAGTACAGTAGTTGGAATCTAAAACATGATCAATCATTTGTGGGGTTTTATTGTGTTCATATACCTTCATTTTCATTTCTTTTTCTCATATTTATTCAGCCTTTAAATTCTAAAAAGTTTCCTCCCATGAAAGAGATAAAGAGCCAGATCAAAGAAATAAAATATCGCTTCAAAAGCTACCTGTGGTATTTTTAGACAAAGCAAAACATTTAAAGTTTTAAAACCAGAATATAGTTTGTAAGTTGGGGGAACCAAATAGAATTTGGAAGGCATCTTGTCTATGATAGTTTCATGTAGGAAGATAATTTACAACTCTAGAGATTATTTTCTTCCTTTTAAACAGATCGATAGAGCCACTTGGATTACTACACAATATCTGTCCTGAAAGCATGGCTATAACAGCACTTAATATTCTGTTTATCAAATTCTAGTCACCTTTTAATAAGAAGTTCCATGAAAATAGGACTGGTTATATGGAGAAAGCAAGGCTGGGATTTCTGAAAAAAATAAAACATAGTATATGGATTATTGCCTGTCAATGACACCATCTTGTACCTAATTCATATTGTTATTTCTTTTAGGTACGTTTACAAAGACTTTTTCTCTGCTTTCTTTATTAAAATAGACTTATTTTACTTAGACTAGGTATCCTGGAAGAAAAGCAAGTAGTAGATATTGTCCTAGTGCCCACCGCTGCTGCAGTTGTTGCTGTTGCAATTACTGCTGCAGTTTTGGCTTTTAGCCAGCAAAACTTCTTGAAGGCTGCATTGAAGTTGCTGTGGGCACCATAAGATGATATATGAATGAATCACTAAATGGTTTTTGATCATCTTCAGATATTGTGTGAAGGACAGGTGAGGCCAGACTTTAACAGAGACTTTGTAAAAATATTTTGAAACAAACTAGTAAAACGTTAAGACATGTTCTTCCAAACTGTGAAACACAACATGACCTTATCAACAACAGTTTCTACCTTGTATTATCTTAAAAAATCACTGCTAGAAAACTACTAACTAAAGGACAATATATGAGAAAAAATGAGTGCAGTTACAAAATCAGAAAATAAAGGTCAGGAGAGAAAAGCATTAATGCTACTTAATATCACTGCAAACCATCTTGACACCATAATTGATATGATGATAATTTTATTTATGTGGTCACAGATTCACTTATCTTACTTGGTGCTACTCATAATCTCAAAGCTTATACTCAGTATGTTATTCTTCCTCTCTTCTGTTTCCTCAGCTTTGTCTATTTCTGTTTCAAACGTCTCAAAAGATAAGGCTTCGAGTAAATTATTTTACTGGAAAATGCTTTACAAGGTCAAATGGAAGGGGTGGAAAGGATATTCACTTATTAACAAGATGTCTTCTAACATAGCTGATATATGAACATTACTCAGGCAGTTAATTGTTAAAGAGATTAAAATTCCTTGAGTTCCACATACTGTAATCAGTCTAGATTGCAGATTTACAACCTTGTCAAATATTCCATCCACAAGGCTAAACTGTTACCTTTTATTTATCATAGAGAGATTCTTCTTTTGTTAATGATAAGGAAATGCATTTGTAAAGACTTTGAGACTTTATTATCTCAAAGTCCAATTTCAGCCCCTAAGTTGGTGCAGTGTCCCCAGAGTAGCAAGAAGAATCAACATATTTTTTCAAATATAACTGAAGAAAAATGTTGATAAATAAAGACAAACACAGTATTTTTCTAAAATAACAATGCATTAAAATTACTTTTGCAAAATAACTTATTTCAGAATTTAGATTCATTCCTTGGATCACCAGCATTTGTTAAAATTAGACTCAAATATTTTAATTTCTATATATCTAATTGCAATACATTCACTGTCTTGCTCTGCTGATGTTAATATTCTGAAATACTTTAGTTTCTTATTTTGCATTTAACTATTCCAGTAACTGTGTTGGATTAGTGTAAGGTCTGTTCCAAGTGCATGATAAATCTACTTTTTTATTTATAGACTATGATTACCTCTTACAAAACTGTGGAAAAAAAAAAATTGGAAAATAGAGCTATGTCTATGACCTATTAATTGCAAGGCTCTGAGAAGCTCAGAGCACTCCCACTCCTTCCTACTCATTACCCACTTAGGCAGCCAAAATCCCATGTCCCACATGCACAAGTCAAAAATGAACTCAAATGTGATTCAGTTGGGTACTTTAAAATAACTTTCTGCACATTCAATCATCATTTTTATAGAAGTCTGAAATGCTTGTAAAAATTCAGGAACAATAAATAAATGAATCAACATTTAAGCAAAAAAGTAAGATGAAATAAAAGGAGATTAATTACATATTACATAAAACTTAATTGTTTGAATTAATTTTATCTAAAAATATCATGAATAAAGACATTAAGCTATTTTTTTAAAATACTTACAGTACATGAAACCCTAAGTAGGAGCTTTTAGCTTTTACTTTACAGTGAAATTTGAAATATTTTCTATGTAAGGCATCATTAGAGGAAGAAAAAAGTGAACATTTCTTCTAAAAAAAATTGAAATTCACCCGAGTTTGGAATGTGATATACAACTAAACAAAGTAATCTTATACAAACAGATAAACAATGCAAAGAATTACTATTTATTTGTGTATTATTAAAGAATCCAAGGACTCAATATCAGTGGCCTTAATTATCCTACTTCAAGGACAGTTAGGCAGGATTCTAGTTGTTAGGCAGGATTTTAGTATGTTAATTAAATAATTATAATTTCTTGAGAATGTTTGTGTCTTTCTTGTTGAAATATAGAAAAAGAAGCAGCAAAACATTGTGCAAAACAACTAAAAAAATTTGGAGTCAAGGAAGCCTCAGAAGATTATAGTTCTAGAACAAGTCAACAGTATCAGAGAAGAAGGTATCATCCATTAAAAAAAAATATAATCAGAAATTCTGTGATGATCATTTCTGATCTAACTTACTATACTTTTGTTTTAGAAAGATACATATTTTTTGAGGACAGGAGGTTTAAGACAGAAACTAAGAAACAGATTAGCAGAAACCAGACTGTTGTGAATATATTTAAAAAGTTTTAAATAATGTACTTCCAGGAAACAAAGGCACAGCAACCCATAATGCATTGCAGGTCCTCCCACACTACTTGCTGAACAAATAAAGGTAGTTAATGAACTTGTCAACACCTACTATGTAAACATAATTAAGTTCTGTGAACAAGATGTTGCCAAATTGGGTAGTCATATTTAGCTGGGTGTCTTAAATTATTAGTTTAATTATCCTGGAATATGACTCTCCCAGAAAATTGTTGTGTTTTGTAAATATGAGTAGCAAATGTTTTTAACACAGAAGCCACAGATTAGCATTCTAACACTTGCAATATTGATTATTTCAATAATATGCCTTCAAATAGGCCTCAGATGTGTAACCCATTTTTCTGGTTCCAAAAAATTCATGTTTCTAGTTCTTCCCTTTTATTTAACAACACAATAGCAAAGGTAAGGCAACAAGACATTTCTAAGACTGGGCAGAATCCAAGCATATTTTATTAAAATTTACATTTGAATCTATGTTTTTCATTTCGTATTTGGATCCAGTACTGACGCATTTGATCAAATCACTACTGTAAGTTTGTGGCATAGCCAAGATGCAAATTTACCAAGAACCAAATTTTCCCCATTCCAGCCTGATCACAAGTATTTTTCTTTCTTTGCTTATTTACTTATCACAGTATGACTTTCTCTGTATCTGATTCATAATAGAATGTCAGAGGGAGGCATTAACTCTGTTTTTATAAAAGCCATATCTGTTTCTACTTCTATCAGCTCTGGTATGATTGCAATACGTGGGGATTACAGCTACACTACAATCTAAGGCAATCAGCGATGTTTCTTTCTTATGCTCTTAGTCCTCTGCTCTGGCTGCAGTTGTGCAGGGCTTTTTTCCCCTTCTTAAATCTTTTATCCCAGAGGCACTAACACTGTTGCTGATGGGCTCAGCCGTGGCCAGTAGTGGGTCTGTCTTGGAGCTGGCTGGCATTGGCTCTGTTGGACATGGGGGAAGTGTCTGGCAGCTTTTCATAGAAGCCACCCCTGCAACAAGCGCCATCCTCACCTCTTGCCCTGCTGCCATAACTTTGCCACATAAACCTAATAAACAGAAGTTTTAAAAGACCTCCTTCTACAAGCAAGGAGAAAACTAGGAAAGGTATCTCACAGTGCCCAGAAAATAGTAGATGCCTTCATGTAGAGAACAGAATCCCACTCCCAATATCTCATTTTGGGGTAGGCTCAAGTGTCTAAGTTTCAAGTAGTCTGTTGTCATTCTACTGATCCTGATGGGTGCTTGGACACTGAGCATGGACTCACCTACGGTGTCTTAAATCTGTACTATATATAACCACTGAAGGCATCACATGTAGGTCTTTTTCAGACACCATCAAATGTTAGTATAGGCAGCCATTTAAAGAAGAGTGTCTGCATCCTCCTGTCCACCTTGAGTTCTTTACCATGTATGAACTCACCAGAATGCTTCCCAAGGGTAGAACCAAGCTGCCAATATAGAGGGTTTTTTGGTTTTTGTTTCTGGTGACCTCCAGTATTTCACCTGACCATACTAGGACTAGATGAAAACTATGAGTTTGTCAGAAAGTCAGTGTTGTATTTGTCCAACTTACATGAATATCCTTGATATCTTAAGAGACCTCAAATGACACTAGACGTCCACATGTGGACTGCTGAATCCCACCCTTACTTTCAGTCTCACCTCTCTACTTCATTACTGTGGTATGATAAGATCCCTGTGTAGCTTATGTTGCTTTTATGTATGTGCATGGCCCTAAATCCACAGTTTCATAAACATTTCTAAATATTCACACTGGAAACTTAGCACTGCATGCTTTTTCTTATATTTTCTTATATTAATAATAATACATCTTTTTAATACTTAGTATATATTTTAACATTTTGAAACTATTACCAGTTGTCTAGTACGTGAATTATTAGCTAGTCTTTATTATAATATTCACTGTTATCTAATTAAAATAGAGATAGTTTTACCCTCAAGAGCATATCCCTCAGTGACAAACAGCCATAGAAAATAAAAAAGTTTTTTTTTTGTTTTTGGACAAAATACTGTGTATTCTACGGACAAATTATTCTTTCTAACAAACTTTTTTCTTGCTTCTTAGTAAGCAATGGGATATACTGAGCAAATAATGATGAGTAAGGAAAAGATCTCAAGAAAACAAAGAACTGGTCTTGCTTAATTTAAAGAAGCAAGTAATCAAATGAAATGTGAAAAACACATACTAAATAATGTTAGTGAGAAAGCTAGTTAAAAACATTTAATTTCATTCTGTAAAGGTAAAAGAAGAAAGGATAATTCATATTAATGGAAATGAAAGCTGCTAAAAGCACGTAAAACTCATAATTTTGGGGGTAAAATTCATTACTCTAATTACAATCAATATCTTGTCAGGATTAAAAATATTTTACAGGGGCTGCAGAAATACTACAGTTAAATTTTAAAAAAGAGAACAACTTCAAGTTAATTTCAAAAGCCCTTTTTCAAATGAGATACTAGTGTATACCAAACATGGAAAGAATGCCATGTGAACTATCGGCACTCTTACACAGTGATAGGGAATAACAATGCCCCCTCACACTCCTTCCACCTGAGAAAATGGATTTTTATACTACTTTGAATATGCCAGGCTGCAATCTGTTAAGTAGTGCAGTAGCTGTCACGAAATGTTATCAGCTTTGTAGGAAAACATTTCAACCTTAAAGTAAGGAGAATCAGGGATGAACTGAATCTCAGGAGGCTGACTTTTAAGATTTACTTGCTCAAAACTTTGTCTAAGGAAAAAAAATCAATCTCTTATTACCCCTAGTAATGTTTAGCAGAATGCATTTTACTCCATACTGTGATGCACTGTCATAAATTTTCAGAGGACAGTCACAGCTGCTCAGGACATGACAAACCTGCTTCTACTGTAGTGCAAGGAAAAAGCTAACTTTTGCCTCTTAAAATATCAGAAGGAAAAAAAAGACCTTTAAATTTTTTTTTTAAAAAATGACAGAATTATCTGCAGTATAACTTAATAAACTCTTATGAACTATTACCATTGTGAAATTAAATTTTTAATGATTTACCACTTTTATGGGCCTGAACTTGTTATTAATATGTGCTTTTAGCATTTCTTCCATGATAAAATTTCTTTGCTTCTTGGGACTTCTGATTTAATAAAAGAAATAAATTTTTCTAATTATAATAATGTTTAAATTTTGTGCTTTATATATTACAGAAATCTTTTTCTTATCCACTTTTTAGGTAATCAGCCATTGTTAGATGTTTTCATCTCCTTGTAAGTTGATTTCTCATCCCATTAACAACAAATATTTTGCTCTAAAGTGGACAATGTTAAGCCCACAATTTTATGGTTTTGATGTTTAGTTATTATTGGTATTATTATTATTTTTTTATAATCAGGAAAATAATAAGAAATTAAAGATAAATTTAATGTTTCTATTTAAATCTTTTCCAATTGAGGGTCTCAGAGAAAAACCCAGGTGTTTATAAACATTTCATATTAAGACTAAGAAAAGTGTCATGTTAGGAGCTGCAATGAGAAACTGTGATAAAAGAAACATATGGGACTTTTGCAACTCAAAATGCCCCTTCAACTGCTTTGGACTAAAACTACTAAATGTACAATGAAAATAAAGATTAAGAGAAAGTGTAGTTAACTTACTGATGTGCCATTTTTAACAGGGTTTTTCAAAACTATATGACATATAAAACTAAATAGGCAGGTAACACTGACTCGAATTAGGAATTTTATTCCTAATGTGATTTGGTTTTTGGATTTTGGTGGGGTTTTTTTAAGATACTGCCCTGATCGTGGTAGCAGTCCATGGTTCCCACCAAAAAGAAATCCTGGCACAAATAGGAGCTGCAGTGCATGCAAGTAAGTCTTCTAGTCTAGAACCAGGTTATCTGGTAAAACACACCAAACTGTATGTTGACCCTGGAGTACCGATGGGGCATAAGCTATCTATCATGAGCAGTAATAAATCCCTCTAGTCAACAAGAAAGAAACAATCGATTTTTAACTCTACTTACTTTTTTTTACTTTTACAGTTATACTACTTTTTTTACTTGCTTGTTCTTGTCTCTTGATTAATGTTCCTTACTTAAGCCATTCTCAGGATTTTCTGCTTCTCAATTAAATCTCAGATTACCAAAATCAGTCAGATTTGCCCATAATGAAATAAAGGGGATTATACATAAAATTAATTAGGGGCATTCAGTTTTAAAATAGACAACATTTTATTCCAATTTATCTTCTACTCACAACTTCCCATTAAAGTTTTTGAGCCTTCAGGAATAAAACCCTGAAAAAAGTAGTTAAAAAATTCTAGGACAACAACAAATTTCACGAGCCACACATGCACATACATGGATATTTTCACGCAACATGTTGGTGAAGTAAGATCAAAGTCCTTTGAAGCTTCTCAGTTAACTTTGTGATTCTTTTCTGAATTAAACCAACATAAGATCTTCAAACTGAATGCTTTCATGCTGCCATATACAGTGGTTATATTTGCCCCCCATGTGCCTACAGCTCTAATTGTACTTATGTACAACATCTCTAAAATGAAGAGTCTAGTACATTTTTTTAGATCTTCAGAATAAACTAAATACAAAAATAATCATCAGGCTCCTCTACCTCCTACGTCATGTATCTAGACTCTGCAAAAATCCTCTACATGCGCTTAGTGCATGGTGCAATGAACTATATAAACATTTACAAAAATATATTCATTTAAAAAGAGGTTACTGGAGTAGTCTGTCTGCACCCTCAGTGTTCGAAGAGGCTATAATTGTCCTGCTCCAGCTCAGTGGGAGGCCTCCACCCACTCCAGTCACAGCCAGGATGTGAAATTCAATTCCCTATAACCTCGTGTCTGACTTAGCTGTAAATGTCTACATTTGACCTGACTGACCTGGCTTTTTTAATAATCAGTAGAAGTCTGGAGTATGATTCAGTTCCTTAACCACAATGTCTTGTGCTATTTGAGAGGTACAGGAGGATCCCCGAGTCACCTTCTGCTTTTGAAAGGCATGGGACCTCTGTGATAGGTAAAAATTAGTAATTCTATTTCCCTTGTGTTTTTGTCTTTAGTAATTTTGGGAGCTAGTCTCACCACACGAGCACCCATGTTTTCAATAATGCTGTCTTAGTATGTATCCTTTTGGCAGTTTTCGTGCTTAAATGAAAATTCACGTAGTACTTAAAAGGTCAATATTATGATATGAACTTGTGAAAATTTGTATCAGTCCCTTCCTAGAGATATCTTTTCACTCAGACCCAAGTGGTGGAACGGTCATTTCCCTGTAGGCAGGAGGGCTCTGCGGAGGGACCTGGACAGACTGGAGAGCTGGGCTGATTCCAACGGGATGAGGTTCAACAAGGCCAAGTGCCGGGTCCTGCACTTTGGCCACAACAACCCCCTGCAGCGCTACAGGCTGGGCACAGAGTGGCTGGAGAGCAGCCAGGCAGAAAGGGATCTGGGGGTGCTGATTGACAGGAAGCTGAACATGAGCCAGCAGTGTGCCCAGGTGGCCAAGAAGGCCAATGGCATCCTGGTCTGGATCAGGAACAGTGTGGCCAGCAGGAACAGGGAAGTGATTCTGCCCCTGTACTCAGCACTGGTGAGGCCACACCTGGAGTGCTGTGTCCAGTTCTGGGCCCCTCAGTTCAGGAAGGATATTGAGGTGCTGGAGCAGGTCCAGAGGAGAGCAACCAGGCTGGTGAAGGGACTGGAGCACAAGGCCTGTGAGGAGAGGTTGAAGGAGCTGGGGTCGTTTAGCCTGGAGAAGAGAAGGCTCAGGGGAGACCTCATTGCTCTCTACAACTATCTGAAAGGAGGTTGTAGCCAGGTGGGGGTTGGCCTCTTCTCCCAGGCAACCAGCAGTAGGACAAGAGGGCATGGCCTTAAGCTGTGCCAGGGGAGGTTTAGGTTAGATATCAGAAAGAAATTCTTTACAGAGAGAGTAATCAGCCATTGGAATGGGCTGCCCAGGGAAGTGGTGGATTCTCCATCCCTGGAGGTTTTCAAGATGAGGCTGGACATGGCACTTAGTTCCATAGTCTAGTAGTCACAGTGGTGTTGGATCAAGGGTTGGACTTGATGATCTCCGAGGTCCTTTCCAACCCGTCTGATTCTATGATTTTATGATTCTATACAAACCTCACACTGACTCCTGATATTTAGATCCCTCTTCTGCAAGGCAAGACGTGAACTGGACTCCCTATGGGTTCATTTTGTCTCACTATGTTTGACTGCTTTAAATGTTATTTTAATCACCAATACAAATCATACCTTAAAACAATTAACTGGATGCTGCTCAGTTGTTTCTCAGCTTTTAAAGGTCTAGGTTTTAGAGCAGAAGAAAAGGGCTTGCATCTTGCTGCTGCACTAGGTTGGATTTCAGACATCCCAAGAACACCGCTTACTGTGGGCCAGCTGAACTGCATCACACAGGCTCTGGAGGTTGTGGACAAAGTGGACCAGACAGCAGGCGTCCATCAGCTTTTTTTTTTTTTTTTTATTCATAGTGTCTTTATGTGTCTGTATTTTCTGAATTACTATAGAGATTTTAGCCCCTCTTGTGCTGAAGTCTTGTAAAAACATTTTCTCTTTGTGGTACAGTGTACAGCTTGTTTCATGCTGAGACAGAAATACAAGGAGAAAATTGCTTCCAGCAATGTGTTTCCACTTCAGACCCCTCAAGTGTTTGTTGATTTAGGCCTATCTATACTAAAATGTAAAAAAAAAAAAAAAATAGAAGGTAGATTTAGCTTTTTTATTATTTTATTTTTCTACTTGAAATAGATTTAATCTACTCTAGTGGTTAAGGTAAAGGTGAGGATGAAAACAAAAACTGTTTTATAAAAGTAGTTCAAAAATTATCTGGATGATAAGTAGAATTTCAAAAGTATGTTGCTTAGATTTTTAATTTTTGGGATCAGATTAACATCTGTAACAAAATAAATAGTTGACAAATATTTAAAAATTTTATTTTTTTTTTTCAATCAATGCTTTTGCTTTATTTTGGTTTTTTTCCAATATATTCAGGTAGTTAAATAAGGGACTAATTTTTCTGTTTCCCCTCATGTACTAAATGTCTATCTTTTTCCGCTGACATATTGCCAATTAACAGATTCAGACAGCAACATTCATATCTAGAGAGGCAAAGCAAATTACAGAACATTAACCAGAGAAAGCTATAGAACTTGCCCTGTTGTGCATAATTTTTGAAATAAAAGTCTAAATATTTGCAACTGAGTTGCCAAATACTTTAGATGGGCAATTCAAAGTTCTCTGGAGCTGTTATTCCACAACTAATTGGTTTCTGCAGTAAAAAGAGTATAATTTTCTTCTGCCAAATACAGTGTTCCTGAAGCATCTGATGGTATTGACATTACCAATTACATATCATGATATCACACTTGCAATTCACCCATATGTCCAGTAGGCTCTGTTACACTTGCCTAAATCAATAATTAATCAAGACTGCATCATTTTCAATAAAGTCTTCTTGCTTTTTCAATCAGAAAGCAGTAAAGATATGTCAAAGTTGGTTCTACAGTGTACTCTTTGAAATGACACAAAAAAGTTGTTTCTTTTGATAAAAGTGTTTTCTCTCTCTGTTTTTAACACTGTTGATACTGTTTTCTACTAGGTCCAAGGTTAAGGATTCCTATTCAGAGTAGATTATGTGTTGACATTTACAGTAGTGTAATCAGTCTGCATCCTACCAAATAACAATTGTGTAATAGTCATGTCCAAAGAGCAAGGAAGCTGGTAAAGGATCTGGAGCACAGGTTTCATGAACAGTGGCTGAGGGGGCTGGGATTGTTTAGCCTGGAGAAAAGGAGCCTGAGAGGAGAGTCTCTATAACTGCCTGAAAGGATGTTGTAGCAAGGTAGGGGTTGGTCTCTTCTCCCAGGTAACAAGTGACAGTACGAGAGGAAATGACCTCAAGTTACATCAGGTCAGGTTTAGATTGGCTATCAGGAAAAGTTTCTTCAGCAAAAGGGCTATAAAGCACTGGAACAGGCTATTCAGGGTGAGTGGTTGAGTCACCATCCCTGGATGTATATAAAAGGCACGTAGATGTGGCACTTAGGGACATTGCTCAGTGGTAGACTTGGCAGTACTAGGTTTATAGTTGCAGTCAATGATCTTAAAGGTTTTTTCCAATCTCAGTGGTCTTATAGTTCAATGATAGTTGGTCTGAGAAAATTAAGTTATTGTGAAGATATTCTCACAAATAATTCTTTCTTTCTTTTTTCATCATGAGTACTCGATATCAGTTACAGTTCAGCTGGAATAGGTTGTACAGAGAGTTTGTAGATTCACTGATAGTGGAGATTTTCAAACCTCAGCTAGGCCTGGCTCTGAGAAAGCTGGCTGAACTGCAAAGTTAGTCATGAGGAGAAGAGGAGAGCCAGGTACTGATCTCTTCTCTGAGATGACTAGTGACAGAAACCTGATGGAATGGCCTGAAGGTCCACGGGAGGTTTAGGTTTAGGCTGGATATTAGAAAAAGATTCTTCATCCAGAGGGTGGTTAGTGACGGACACCCCAGGGAAGTGGTCACAGGACCACTGACAGAGTTCAAGAAGCTGTGATTAGGAAGTTGGATCAAATGACCTCAGAAGATCTCTTCCAGACCAAATTCATTGTATTATTCTATTCTACTATTCTGTGATTGTATTATTCTAATATCTTAGAAATCAGAGCAAAATCACACTATTATATCAGAACTTACAAAAAATGTTTCATTCTTATTATTAACCCTTCAAGGTAATATTAGAAGAAATTTATTTTTTTTCCCTCTCATTTTTTTCCTCAACTTTTTTACTTAATCCAAAACAAGTAAATCCAAGGTCTGTATGCTTATGATAGAGTTCAAATCCCAGACACAGAAACTTATTCATATTTGAAAAGAAGGTTCATCTCTAGTCTAAACCTAAAATTCTGATAATCCCAACTACTGTATTGTAAAGAGAGAAAACAGTGAACTTAATTTTTTTTGCTTAAAGTCCAAATGCAGATTCTGTACCTGATACTTATTGCTTTACAAACAAACATATTTTAAAAAAATCTTATCTTTAAATAGAAACTTGAATATGTTTGAACTTGAACAGTTCTGTCAGCATCACTTTTTGTAGAATTGACTGAATTCCAGAATGATTCCCTGAAATCTATCTTTGTCATCTGGGAGTGATGAAAAATCTTGTGTGTGCATTTGTACACAAATTTGTACAAATTGTATACAATTATATGGGTGTTTGTGTACAGCTGTCTACATTTGAAAAGATGAGAATTTCAAGATTTAGCACTTCTTTTGTTATGTTACGTGACAATTGGGAATTTGAATGTAAGAATAACATTTTATATTGGTAGATATGAAAATTTTTAACAATTGCCAGAGATAACTAAATCAAGTAAATCAGAGTGAAATCTCGAGATTCAAGTAATGCATAGCTGTAGATTAGATGTGTCTATACAAAATGTCATCAGTCATTTTAATAAGGCAGGGCAATATTCAGAGCAGATGTAATTCTATGAAGTGTTGCACTGTAAAATAGGCTACAGGTTTCTAAACTGGCATAGAGACATTTAGTCTTATGGGTACAAGCAACTACCTTGTTGGAGGGACCATAGCCTAGAATTTTTCCACAGCTTTATTCCTGCTATTCAGATCTTTGTGGTGGATTAAAACTTCTAATATAGTAAACAAATAGTCCTATATAATTTTTCCATACAGTTTTAGAAACTATAATAAGATGGGTATTTTCAAGAGATTGAATCTGTCTTAACATTAGATGTACTTGTGTGAGTTAATCACTTTTACTTTCTGTTATATCACTGAACTGCAAACTTCTAATATATAGAAAACTGGTAAAATATTCAACTACCTCTGTCATGCGAAGGAGGAACTTTAGGATGGCAACCTGTCTTAATCTAAAGAAAGATTTAAAGATTTTTCTCTCTGGTGGTACCTGTTTCTTGCATAGATTAGGAGAGGAGCTAGTATGGGGCTTTGTTTTCTGCTGAAAACTGTGTTGACAGCAGAGGGTTGGTTTAGTTATTGCTGATCAGTGCTTAGACAGTCAAGGTCTTTTTTCTCCTCATACTGCCACACTGGCGAGGAGACTGGAGGTGCACAAGAAGCTGTGAGGGAACACAGCTGGGACAGTTATCTCAAGTCACCACAGGGATATTCCACGTCGTATGACGTCATGCTCAGCAATATAACTGGTAGGTGGAGATTGGCAGAGGCTACCGTTGCTCCGGTACTGGCCAGGCATTGGTTTGCTGGTGGTGAGCAATTGCTTTCTTTTGCATCTCTGGGTTTTATTTTCCTCTCTCTTCATTGTCTTTCTCACTTCAGAACTTTCCTTTTCTCTCTTTTTTTTTTTTTTTTCCCCCTCTTCTTAAACTGTTTTTCTCTCAACCCTTGAGTTTACTCACTTTTACACATCTGATTTTCCTCCATCTTACTGTGGGCAGTACCGAAGAAGCAGTTGTGTGGTGCTTAGATGTTGGCTGTGGTTAATCCATTACATGGGCAAAGTAAGGACATTGATTGTTCCATAGATCCATAACATTAATAGTTAAGGATGGATGTCTGCATTAGAATAGGGGAAGTTAGCCACATGCAAGAGTATGTTGAAACCGTCAGCTCAAAGACTCTGCAAGGAGAAAGTTGCATTTGGTGATGAAAACAGATTATTCTGTCTGTAGCTAGCATTAGTGAGTCTCACCCTTTTGATACCAGATGCATATTATTTGCATTCATACAGCACCATAAATTATTTTCTTTCAATTTCTTGAACATTTCAAAGCTATGTAGCATGCATATGTCTTTTTTTAGTCTTTGAACTTTTTTGAAAGCTATTTTGGACTGCCATTATCTTTCCCTGTCAAAGCTGTCAGGTTGCATTAAAAATGAAACAACACATTTCCTTAGAAATCTGGTACTTGTTGTTATGAAAAGGGAACAACTTGACCTTACTAATGGGTCAGCAAGAGCGTTATCTGTGTGTTTTCAGATATGGAAATGTACAGAATATTTGTTATGACCTTTTCAGACTTCAGGTTCATATTATTGGTTGAAATCACAAATCAGGAAATACAGAAATTTAATAAAAGTAAGAAAAGAATCATATCTGTAGCTAATGTTTAAAAGTAAGTAAATTGCTTAACCAGCTGAGGTCAGCACCTATGTATCTGTATTTGATGAAATGCTAAATTAGCTTGCAATAGTGAGCCATCTGAGTAAATACTTCCTTCTTTTTCACTTCACCTCACTATTGAACTTCCCCTACATTATTAGTGGAAAGAAGAGGCATGATTAAGAGCTTAAAAGAGGAAAGTTTATTTTCCTCTTCCAGTCTACAGCTAGAAACACCATGGAAAGGGTATGGAATTATTTGTATTAGAAAGTTATAAAATGTGTTTTTAATGGAAAAAATGAAGAGCATGTCTATATTACTGTGCCTTTTTAGACAGCAGAGTCTATTTCATTCTTCAGCAGGTGTTAAATATGCAAAACTTACATCTGAATCATACCTTTTATTCCATTTTAGATTCATGGAAAGAAAAGTAATTAATCAGATAAACAACGAATTTCCAGTCTTCTTTTTGCTTCAGCAGGAGACAATTAATGACTTAGACGGGTCTTTCAAAACAGATCATGAGTAAGCAAAGTATTTTGCCCATGGTGTGCATTAAAGAGTATGTTACATACATATGTTGATACACATATGTACAGACATACATATATAACACATTATAGGATATGTTTTATATATATGTACATACACACCTATATGGAAAAGACCTTTAAGATAATATGAAGAAAAGGAAAAAATATGTCATGTTATTAGTCTTAAAAAGGGGTTGCTGCTCCATTGTTCAGCCCAGGTATGAGAAACAGAAATAGGAGAGGAGTAACTTTTTTCAGTGTGGTAGTTGAGGTAATGCAATATACCCACCTGTGTTAGGCCTTACTTTGCAAAGTGAAAATGCTCATGCTGAAGACTTGCAGGGGTGGAACGGAGCTGTGCTCATTCAGTGTATAATTATAGGGAATAAAGAATTACTCTTTCAAATCTGACATGTAATCCTCGTTGAATGTCTGACATACATAACCCTAGGATAATGGATAGTACACTGACTGACTATATTGACGGGGCAAGAAATGTCAAAGAAAGACAAATTTCAAATGTGGATCTCCAGCCAGTCTCCTGAGATGAGATTCTCTTCTGAAAATCCATCTCTATTTCCTAATTTTATTTTTTAATAAAATAATTCTAAGTTTCTATATTAAACTGCCAGCATCACAGAGAGGTAATTCATATATATTTTACATGCCTGTGATCTGTTAATTGGTTTATTACATGTTTTATCCGTGTTATTCTGCCCCATAAAAGGTAAGTATTTTGTAAGCTTACTAGTCACTACTTAAGTGCATCATGATTTTAGCGCAGCTCTTTTTGCATTTCCTTCTTTCCTTCTCTTTCATAATATTAGAATTCATATCATAGAAATGATTTTTTGTTTTTAAAATGCAATCATCATTAAGAAACCAAAATGTACTCAAGGTGGTTGAGAAAGGCAATATCATAACAAGGGTTATAAAGAATCTTTACCTACAGACAAGAATTTCCTTCTCTAAATTCAAGACTTGATTTTCTTTCCTTGATTCTGCCTCCTTGTTGAATTTTCTGCTGTTGCTGAGGCATCAGCTGTTTTCTTGCTTATTTATGCTACAAGTATATAACAACAGCTGTTCAGACAGTGATTACAGTACTCTACTGCAGAACTGTGATGAACAATCAGTGTACTCATTGTAGAGCAGACTGAAAACCAGAAAAAGGTACTGTGACAATGCTGATCTTTTATATAATTTTTTTTTAATTTAGGTTTGAAGGAAACTAACCTTCTCAGACTGGAAATAACAACTACTGTAAATGGAGCAGCCATTTTAGCTCGCAGCACTAGGACTTGATTGTGAGAGTCGAGTTAGTTCTCTGAAAAATTCTTAACAATGATTTTTTTGAAAAATAGTCTTGCCTTGTGAACTTAAAACCATTTCTGTTCTTTGCTTCATTACTGTGGAATAAATATACTGGACCAAATTATTTATAGTACCAGAGGTAGGTCTTCTACTCAAAATCAAACCTATTCCTGTAGAAGACCTCATTATGTTGTGCATACAAAAATCAAACCAACCAAACAAAGCAATCAAATTACAAGATTTAATAAAAATATAATTCTAAATTAAAATAGATATATGGTTTTGACTTAGCCTAATTACTTTAGTAAACAAATTTTATAGACGCAAGAATTAATTGACGGTATATGCTTACCTGTACAATATATTCCTTTTCATCACCCTGGAAAAGAAAAAAAAAAACAAGTTCTGAATTTAGAACAAATTTAAATGAGGTTAAAAGGTATTGAAGCAAAATCATTTTTTACAATTTTATAATTAACAGCTTGCCAACAAGGAGATGAGCAAGTTGACTTCTAATACATTTTTTATTTTTTATTTTACTTCTAATACATTTTTTTTTAACAGTTGAGTATGGTGATGCATTCTTCAAAAGTATGTTGGAGGTTTACACAGACATAACCCAAAATTGGAATATGGTCATACAGACAAGTTTGACATCTTTAAATTTTCTTGCAGTTAATTTTTCTCATGTAAGAAGTATTCTTAAAGCCAACCTAACTATTTATGGAAAGTAACATGTACAAGAAGTGGCTTTTAATCTTTTGTTGAAAAGCTGAAAAGATCAATGTAAGTTTCTAAAAACACGATCATTATTAAAAATAAAAAAATCACTGATTTGCTATGATATATGGAGGTGCCTTTTTTTAGAAGTATGCCAGTAACAGGTCTCTGATGAAATAAATAGTAGGTACAATTGCAAATAAGGTAATAGAAGAGGATGAGGTAGCTTCTACTGACAAATAGAAGTCCTTCCAGAAATGTTTTTGCCTAAGACATTCCGAATCAATAGACAGTGATAATGACAAAATATTA